>CM051379.1:16828659-17028659 GCA_028015245.1 Cardamine occulta | reverse complement strand
AATCCGATTCCTTAGTCGTTGTAAGCTGGAACTGTCAAGGGCTTGAAAACAACTTGACAGTTCGTAGAATTAGGGAGATTAATAAATCAAGATCTCCTAATATTATGTTTCTCATGGAAACTAAGCAACAAGACAATTTTATTTTCCATGCAAACAACGATTTGGGGTATGCAAATCACCATACAGTCCCACCCCAAGGGCTGAGTAGGGGTTTAGGACTCTTCTGGGATGAGGAGACCCAGATAGAAGTGCTCTTGTCGAATCCAAACTATATTGATACCCTCATCTCTTTCAAAGGAAAAACCTTCTTCATCACGTTTACTTACGGAGCACCACAAGTGGAAGCAAGGGCTGGAGTATGGAATGCAATTAAAAGTTTGGGAGCAGACAGGGAAAAAGCTTGGCTACTCACTGGAGACTTTAACGAGATCCTAAACAATGGAGAGAAAAAAGGGGGACCGGCCAGAGTTGAGGGAACCTTTATACCGTTTCGAAGCTTCATCTCCCACTGCGGTTTATGGGATGTTCAACACTCAGGGAACCCTCTCTCTTGGAGGGTCCAAAGACATACACACTTCATCCACTCTAGGCTGGATAAGAGCCTTGCAAACTGCTCTTGGTTTGAAGACTATCCTTCTGGGAAAAGCCAATACCTTAGATTTGAGGGTTCTGATCACCGTCCTCTAATCACGGTATTTGACATCACAAAATCAAGAGCAAATGGTCTATTTCGCTTTGATAGACTCCTAAGGGAGAAGGATAAAATTAGACCAGTGATCGAGGAAGCATGGAATAAGCACCTGAGAGAAGATATATTTCAAAAACTGGGAAGATGCAGACGGGATATCATCAAATGGACTAGGGAACAATATGAAAAGAAAACAAAAACTATGAAGCAACTACAGGAGGAACTAGAGGCGGCACTATCAGCCAATATTCCAGATACAGAGCGCATAGAACTACTTACCAAAGCTCTGGAAGAGGAATATAAAATAGGAGAAAGCTTTTGGAGACAGAAAAGCAGGATTTTATGGCTGCAAGAAGGAGATAAGAACTCTAGTTTTTTTCATGCTGCAACAAGATCAAGAAGGGCGACAAATCGGATAGTAACTTTAGAAAATGAAGCTGGCAACAGAGTTTTTGAAGCTGACCAGATTGCACAAGAAATCAATCGGTACTATCAAGAGCTATTTATGTCAAATGCTAACCAAGACATAGGAGTCATCGAGGAAGTCCTTAAGCCGGTCATATCGCAAAATATGAATACAATGCTTACCAAGATACCTGACAACAAGGAAGTCTATGAAGCGTTGGTAAGCATAAACGCAGACAAGGCACCGGGACCAGACGGTTACTCGGCCGGCTTTTACCATACTTTTTGGGAATTCATTGGAGATGATGTCTACCGTGATATACGGTTCTTTTTCGAAGAAGGTCCTCTTCACCCAAGACATAATGAAACTCACATATGTCTCATACCAAAAACCACAGGAGCAAAGAAGGTCTCGGAGTTTAGATCAATAGCCCTTTGTACTGTACACTACAAGCTAGTAGCGAATATCTTAACAAGGAGACTCCAAGGACTACTGCCGCGGATAATCTCCCCTCATCAGACTGCATTTGTGCTGGAGAGAGCTATTGGAGATAATGTGTTAATTACACATGAAGTGCTCCATTATCTCAAGACGTCAACGGCCAAAGTGAGATGCTCTATGGCGGTTAAAACGGATATGAGCAAGGCGTATGACCGGATCGAATGGAAGTTTCTCCGACAAGTCCTAACAAAGCTAGGTTTCCATATGAAATGGATCAAGTGGGTTATGGACTGCGTGACCTCGGTCTCCTACTCGTTTCTCATCAACGGTACTTCAAAAGGAAAAATGCACCCGACTAGAGGCCTACGGCAAGGCGATCCGCTATCCCCTTACCTCTTCATCTCATGCACGGAAGTTCTCTCGGGGTTGTGTAGAAAGGCCCAAGAAAGTGGAGACCTCTTTGGAATAAGAGTGGCAAAGAAGAGCCCGTTCATAAACCACCTTCTTTTTGTGGACGATACTATGTTCTTTAGTAGAACAGACGTGAAGAGCTGTGAGAAACTAGTCGAAATCCTAAAGAGATATGAAAGAGGTTCGGGCCAATGCATAAACGCCAACAAGTCCGGGATTAACTTCTCTTCAAAAACGCCCATGGAAGTTAAAAACAGAGTCAAGCTGGCGCTTAGAATTGATAAAGAAGGGGGACTAGGTAAGTACCTAGGGCTACCCGAGCACTTTGGTCGAAGGAAGAAAGACATTTTTACTGGACTAGTTGACAAAATAAGACAAAAGACAATTGCTTGGTCCACACGCTTCTTATCGGGTGCGGGAAAGCAAGTACTACTCAAGTTGGTGTTGTCGGCAATACCTTCATACACTATGTCGTGTTTTAAGATCCCAATATCTCTGTGTAAGCGGATCCAATCCGCCTTAACTAGATTTTGGTGGGATAAAAAGCCAGGGAAAAGAAAAATGTGTTGGGTCTCATGGGAGAAGCTAACCCTGCCAAAGGAAGATGGGGGACTAGGTTTCCGAGAGATTGAAGCTTTCAATGACTCCTTGCTGGCAAAGATTGCTTGGAGACTGATCTCACAACCAGATTCCTTGCTCTCTAAAGTGCTGCTGGGCAAGTATTGCCAAAAGTACTCCATTATGGAGGTCTCTCCTTTCACCAACTCGTCACATGGTTGGAGGGGTATTTTAGCAGGAAGGAAAGTACTTAGACATGGGTTAGGATGGATCATTGGAGACGGAGCTAGGATAAGAGTCTGGGATCACCCATGGCTATCCACCACAACTCCTTTGATCCCGTATGGTCCACCTACCCTGCAGCATAAGGACCTCCTAGTCCGGGACTTGTTCTTACAAGGAACTAAAGAATGGAATCTAACCTTAATTAGAGAATTGTTGCCTCAGTATGAGGAGAAGATAAGAAAGCTGATACTGAGGAAGAGTTTGGGCAGAGACCTCCAGAAATGGCTACCCCTAAAGACTGGTCAATATACCACAAAATCTGGCTATATGCAGGCGAAGCAGAGTAAGCTGAAGGTTCTTGGCGAGAAAGTTTCTTGGAAGAGATGCGTTTGGGACCTAAAGACTGCCCCAAAAATTAAATCCTTCATCTGGAAAGCTACAAATAAAGCTCTGTTGGTGGGAACAAATCTTGCATATAGAGGAATCGACGCAGATACGAAATACAAGCAGGTCTTGGCGATCAAGAAGACACTCCATATTTTGCTCAAATGTCCCTATGCAGAGAGTATGGGAAGAAGTTCCGCTATGTTTAAACCCAACCGAAACCAAATTTCCTCGGTCTCAGCTCTGCTTCATGAGCTCAAGAGGATGCTCAACCTTCCCCTGAGGAGTAGGCATAGTACCCCTTTACCCATGGATCCTGTGGAATCTATGGAAAGTGAGGAACCTTAAGGTTTTTGAAGACAGAAATCTCACGGAAGAGGCCATCGTCCCAAAGGCGGTAAAGGACTTGAAAGGAATGGCGGGGACTTGAAACGAAAGACGGAAGAAGAGAAGGGAGAGGACACAATCTACAGCACCCATAGAGGTAAACCCACTAGAAGGAAACATTGATAAATGTTTTTGGGATGGAGCCTGGCAGAGTGAAAGCTCTCTAGGTGGCTGTGGATGGGTTATAAAAACTGCAGAGAATGAGGAAATCCTAAGGGGTTCGTCTTCAAGGCCCTTCGTGCCCTCTGCGTTAACGGCGGAAGCTTTAGCTGCGCAAGAAGCACTACAAGCAGCTCTCGCAACAGGGATTTCAAAGTTGGTGCTATTCAGACTGTTTGGAGCTGGTCAGACTCATCCGCTCTGATACGAACTGTATAGAAATCCATGGAATTTTAGAAGATCTGAGAGCTTTAAAGCTCCAGTTCCAATTTATCACCTTTAAGCATATTCCTCGTGTAGAAAATGCTGTAGCAGACTCTCTAGCAAAGACAGCTGTGGCTGATCTGGTTAATGTATCCCTCAGGGGATTGTAGTTTGTTTTTTTAATAAAATCGTGTTTACCAAAAAAAAAAAAAAAAATCAATTGAAAACAAAAAGAAGAAAAAAGCCCAAAAATAAATGGATCAGGAAAAAGGAAATAAAACGTAGGCAAACGAATACAGCTACGTTTAGAATGTGCTTTTTACAGAACAGAAAAGAAAAATAAAAGACGTTTTCATTTTTTTTTAAAGAAAATTTTATTAAGAAAAATGTAAGATGGATGAGAAAAGAGGAAATAAAACGCTGGGGGAAAAAATACAACTTCAGACAAATGCAATTGAAAATAGGCAATGGAAAAAGCACAAAGATCCTGGTCAGATACGTACGTGTGGCTCCCCCAGAACATGAACATGTTGTTGAGTCAGTAAACATGTCGTTGAATCATTTCTGTGAAGAATCCTGAGTTGGCGAATAGAAGAGGAAACATGTCGTTGAATCATTCTCTGTGAAGATATTTGGACAGAAGTTGAAGTTGAATCAGTAGCTCGTTGATGTAGTAGTATCAAGTCCTAAAGAAGATTGAGATCTCTCTGTTTAGTATCACATATCGATCTTTCGTTAAACAATCATACTTTAGGGCTTAGGTCTGAAACTACGGAGCTTTATTGTCGGATCAATCATCTTAAACTCGAAGATTGTTTGAAATTTTGGTTGGATCCCCAGCTTTGTATTTGGGGAAATCAAATCGTTTGGTTAGACCATTACTTCTTTTAAGTTTACAATCAGTTGGGATGATTCATTTGATCATTATAAACTTGTAGACACACAGTTGAACAACAAAGTCGTTGTAGTATAGTGGTAAGTATTCCCGCCTGTCACGCGGGTGACCCGGGTTCGATCCCCGGCAACGGCGTTCTTTTTAATTTCAAATTTTAAGAACATATTTAATTGAAAACACTTAACAATGGCTTCGCCCGGGTTCGAACCGGAGACCTTCAGTGTGTTAGACTGACGTGATAACCAACTACACCACGAAACCTTTATGCCGAACTTTAATATTTATATAATAATGCAATACTCTTACATCCTCGTCTCGAACCGTTTCTCACCGTAGTACCAGACTACCAGTCCATCCCGAATAATTTCCATTCCATTTCTAAAATTCTTTTCTTTTTTTTTTTTGGTCAACAACCATTTCTAAGTTCTATCTAAACAATAGAAAACCTTAAATTTTTTTCCTAAATCAAATCAAATTTAGATGACCCATTATGTGTAATTTACACAATCGCAAAAGAACATCAATCAAAGAAAATAAACCAACTATAGGACTATAGGAGAGACGAGGTTACCTGATAAATTATCGTAAATAAAACGTATTCAGCTTCATTAGTCATAAAAGAGAAGCTAAAAAGACAAATGTAATCAACTGAAGAAAAGACTTACTAAAATATAAGTCTTAACCGGGTCTCCCAAAATTAAACGGAAACACATGGTCATTAGCTGCTAAAACATGAGGATTGGTTTGATGTGTCTTCAAAGTTCCAAAAAAAAAAAAAAAGCAAGAGTCGAAAACAGAGAAATAAACAAAATAAGCTTAAGAAAAACAACTAGAGGACGATCCAGCGGTTCTTCATTCCTCTGCAGCACTTGCTGCACTCAAATCAACACTTAGGTCCAGTTGCTGCAACATAACAAAACAGACAATTGATGAGAATGATGTCAAAGAAAGCCGCATTTTGTCTTTTCCATCAGATCAATATACAGTATACCCTTTGCGAATTTCAGAATGTTTACCTTTCCGGTGATTAGAGTATACATGTTCAACACATCCGCCACAGTTGTCTCAAAGTGTGTTGTAGCATCATAGCTCTGTAAGGACCAAGTGAAGTGTACGATACTTAGAAACCATCCAGCCTTAAAGTAGGCAGCCATAGAAACTAAAGATAGGTAATCTCGCTCACCGTGGATATAAAGCAGTTGTCCAAAGCGGGCTCGTTGACTGGCTCATATCTATCATACATGTCGAAGAATATCTCATCAACAGGACCCAAAAGATCAACTCCAGGCTTTAGTTCTGTTTGAGGGCTATCAGTCTCTGCATCTGTAGACACAAATGCGATGAATTTTCCCTTGGGAGCAACGTTGTGGGAGTACGAACAACAGAAGACATACCTGTTATTATAGAGGTTTCACAACATCAGACCCAGAAAAAAAAAAAGAGAATGCTTACAAACGGCAAAACAAACATTACTGTATTTTTACATATGACGAAATAAAGAGGGTTCCAGTATTATATTGCTTCCATTTTCCAACTATATGTACGAAGGATCTTATAGCAAGCTTAAAAACATATCTCAAAACAATGTTGAGATGGAGCTTAGGTACCACAGAAAAAAAAAACAAGGCACCTCACTACCTCTTGGTTACTGGCTTCTCGAAGTAAAAAAAAAAGAACTCACATGTCTGATTTGCGGGCCAGCTGCTTCTGGGGTATGATGACCTGCACTGAGTGAGAATCATTGGTGTTTGGAATAGGGTGGCTCATAATGGCGATGGCCCGAGCAACTTTGCCAATCTTCCTAACCTGTTTGAAAGTGATTAATCATCATCTCATGAAAACATTCGAATTCATGTATAAATAAGCCAGAAAAAGGAAAGGATTTAAAAAAAATCCTGTACAAGACTGCAGTCTGGTCGTCACACGAAGAGAAGAACTAAATGTGTAAATGAATATAAAATTATGGAAGGTTAACCAGAATAGTGAACATGCCATAGGTGAAATAGCAAAAGTCACAAGTAACATGAACAGCTACTTATTTTATACGATCCTAGCTCTCGTGGATAAGTACGAACACGGTTTAATTCATATTCCAAGGTTTAAACATGCTAAGAGCTGCAATATTACCTTGTTCGACAGGTAGGAAGGGTCACACACAATCTTTTTGCATTTGGCCGTCTCTCCCTCAGATGTTACACCAGTAACCTTACCTTCCTCGTCAAACTCTACCTGGCATAAGATTAACATTGCTAATATATGAGTCCAGCGTCCATACAATTTAATTCTCACAGGCTTTTCACCCTCTTCCAGACTTACGCCACAAGAACGAAAAAAACAAAGAGCTGTAATAATGAGGAAGAGAAAATACCTTGCAGTCAGGTTTGTTCAACATATATGTGCCACCATACACAGCACTAAGTCGTGCAAATGCCTGAACAAGGAGAAGAGACAGAGAGAGAGATCACAGAAGAATCAAGAAATAGTCATATAAACTTCACAAAAATTCAAGCAACCAAGGCAAAGATCAGAAAGACAGAAAAACCTGGGGTAGTTCTCCCAACCCATAGAGAGGATAAATATATGGAGAGGTTCCTTGGAAACGTGCAAGAGATTCCGCATAGAGCTAGCCAGCCATGTAAAGCAAGAATGTCAACTTAGCTGCTTAAGAGCTAAATGTAGAACTGTCAAAACAAGGGTGACAAGTCTGACAAAATTTCACCTTCATCCTCATCACAGTATCCAAGGCCGGTTGATGGAGATGTTGGTCATTCGTGTGAAGTGCCACTGCATGACCAATAAAGTCAATAGTGTTGTCATCAAGACCAAATTTCCTGCCAAAGTGTAATCTAAATAGTTAGCCACGTATAATCTTAATTCAATGTCAGTAACAACTAACAACATAAACATCAGCTTACGCAATCAGTTCCTTTGTTGTAACTCTGGTCAAATCCATTCCATTGTGTGTTTTTGGGTCCTTCTCATCGTATTCCTGAACAAAACTGAAAAACTTGCCGGCTCGACGTTTCTCGAAAATACCCATGAGAGGAGATTTCAAGGCCTCCATAGGAGTAGCTGGCACCTTTTGAACCTGTAGGGAAATTTTCATCAACAGTTAAAAAATTTATACCTTTCCTTTAACGAAAACATAGCAATACATCAATGATTTTTATAAGATGCTCCAACCAATACATCAATGACAAGCTTATACCTTTCCTTTAACGAAAACATAGCTTCCATCAACAGCTTTGAAGGACAAATACTTTGTAACATTTGTATGAATAAGGGTGCGAACAAGCTTGCCATTTCCCATCATAAACTGTTCCATCACATCGAAAGAGATGAGTTAGTAAGTGGCATTGATATAATTAGCATAAAATAAAACAAATGGAAGCTATAATACCTTAGGCATCATGTCAACATTGTAATCCCTGCTAGCACCTAAATGCTCAGGAGCCTTCTCTTCTCCCCTGAACTTCTTCCAAAGCTGCAAACAAACAAAGAAAACCATAAATAAAAGTAAACTACCACAAACCCTTTAAACAAAATTCAAAATTAAAAAAAAAAGAACCTGATTGAGATTAAGCGATGTTGATTCTCCACCATAGTAGTCATTCCTGTCCATGTGAAGCACCTACTCGTAATATCAAGAAAACAACACTATCACTCGACTAAAAAAAATGGCTTATTATTAAAACACCAATGTACCAATATCAGATGGCGGGGAAATCAAGAGGTCAATGAAACATGAAAACTTATATAAAATCCCCAAAAGCAATCACATTTCCAATCATCCCCTAACTCAAACATGATTATCACTTTCATAACATCTCATCCATATTAAGATGAAAAAAATCGAGCTCAGATCATACAATCGGAGATCTAATCTCACCGAGATCCGTTCATTGAATACCAAATAAAATAGAAACTTGAATCCGGATCAAAGCTATAATCCGAAAATCAATCATGAATTCAAAGGCTCCGTGAACAAATATGAATCGAGGAAAGAGGATCGAGACCTTGACACCATCGACGGAAAGGAGACCGCTGAGTATACACTCCTTGAGACCGGTGCCGAGAACAATAACCTCATACTCTTCATCCATGGCTGATCCTCAAAGGGTTCGTAGAGAAAAGAGAGAGAGAGAGAGAGATCGATGGAAACACAGAAATGAGTTGGGAGATCGTCGAGGGAGATGATGAGTGACGAAGTTTATCAAATCTATTTGAAGAAGAAGAAAAAAAATAGATGCCTTGTTTGTAGAATGTAAGAAGGTTTCAATGGCATAGTCGTAATAAATAACTAAAAATATACTAAATATTGAATAAATAAATTACATTTTTGAATTTTAGATCAATTAAAATATATATTACATAACAATGGATTTTTCCGATTAGTGAAATACCTTCAATTATATATTTGTTTGGCTTTAAAAATTATAACTCTAAAAAGTCAAATTAAGTGATATATTTGTAAAAACTAAAAACTGGAATACCACTTACTTGTTTAAGTAAAATTAAGTGATATAAATTATGTAAAATAGTTGATATAAAAATTTGCGTATATATATATATTACTAACAATAATCAGCAAATTATGAAAAGTTTCAAAACAACTAAAGGACAAAAAAATGCCAAAAGTAAAATATTTGCATTTTGTAAAGGTGAAGAAATGTAGGAGATATTTTTAAAAAATGTATATTTGCATGTCTCAAACTCTCTCCCAACATCTTTATCAGGTTTGTCCCTAAGCAACCCACTTACAAGTAACAAGTGCTTTTCGTATATCATACAAATTATAATAAAGGAATAAGTATGGCATTATTTAAAATCGAGACGATGACAACTCTTTTTTTTATTAACTAGTTGTAATAATTTCAAAAGGAAATCATTTTCCGATTGATATATATATATTTTTTTTATAATTAATAAGTTCATTCGGATTTTCGGCTCAAACTAATTTCTTTTATGCCCAGCTTATTTTTCGCATAGTTTTACTGTGGATCGGATGACCAAATAAAATCAAACCCAAATTTTATGACAGATACATACTCGACCTCAAAACCACTAGGATACCACTACTGATTATTTTCTGATTGATGTTGATACTAATAGTTTTAAATAGAAGTTTATACTGTGTTTTTTGCAAGCTTACACGCATTATAGATGATGATTATATGACTTTAATTATTGAAATGATTGTGGGTCTTCAATAAATAAAATAAACCGTGTTACGTCATCATACGTTGAACACTTAACAAATATAGTTAAATATGTAAACAATCCATCCATGATTGAAACGCATTTAGTAATCGATGAATAAAAGTTTTAATCTGTTTCACACAAGAGACGAATCAATTTACTATATATATTGGAGTTTTTGAACTCGAATTCGTTGTATATAATAATACGTTTACTAGGTTGTGTATCTCAAATCTGTTATAAAACGTGAATATATCCTCAACGTATACTACTTGTCTTCTAATTTGCATTAAAATTACAGGTAGGCTGAGCCAGTTACGTATATCATCCACATATCTTGTAATAAGTGAATGCTTCAATTCACGGCGACTCCAAACTGAGCTGTCTTCAAGCGAGTTTCATGTAACTCCTTGTGAAACCCAAACTTTTTACTTGTTGCACTATCACCACCCAAAAGCTTCAGTTTCTAATGGAATTGTTATTGATTTGATAGCCGATGATCCTCTCACAACTTGACTACCTGCTTCACTATGAAGAAACCAAGATCCATCCACAAAGTTTGAGTAATTGTATTTTCATCATGCTATGACGTCAATGTCTAAAACTCTTTTTTTTGTTTTAACTCAAATTTTCATACAAACTTTATACATGTTCACTAATTTCATGAAACCATTTTTCCATTCTAAATAGAATAATTTTGTAGTAAATTACATATTTTTAAAAATATCAAAAAAAAATAATGTCGAGTGGATTTCCATTTCCATCCCTTTATAGTCTCAAATCGTTGGAGAAATGACCCCTAACCTCAAACCTCATACATTTTCAACCTTTCCATTACGTCATCCATTATATATGTATTGTTTCCCTTTTAACATTTTTTCTTCTTTCTTCATGTAATAAACCATAAAACAATACTAAAGATGACGAATTTTAAACTATTTAATTTTATATAACATACTCGCTAGTGGTACAATCAGTGTAAGATACTGATATTTATAATTAACGCAATCTATTTAAATTCCAAGTCGTTTTGTCTTCATATGAATTGTAGTCATTACATTGAGTTTTCATAGATTCTGAATTTTGAGTGGGAAATTAACAGCGAACGAAAGAAAGAGAGAGAATCTATATTTAGAATTAATAAATTAAGATTCGACAAATGTAAAATAATAATAAAATCAGCAGAATATTTTTTGTAAAATAAAAATTCTCTGATATAAAAAAAAAGGAAAAAAAAACCAGAACCCGATGCACAGGGTTTTTCTCAGCCTCTCTTTCTATTTCTCTCTCTCAATGGGAAATCTTGTCCAGGTTCCGCTCTTTTCTCTCTCTTTTTCTCTTCGATGGTTTCTGTTCATCTGATGTATAAGCCCAATTCACGTTCTTCTTCCCGCTTCTTTTTTTTTTCTTTTCTGAAACTCGATTCATGTTTTATCTGATCGGGTTTTCGATTTTTTGTTACTGTTGATCTGTGTTTTTTTTTTTTTATAAATCGAATTGGAGATTTTGCTGATGATGTATTGCTTCATTTCTAGGGTTTGTTGTTGATTTCATAAGCCATGGTCAAGTCTTAGTGCGCTTCGTGGATTTACGCTAATTAGAGCTGTGTGTTTCTGGCGTCGGAACAGTGCTGGGTTTTGATTTTGTAGATTTCGGAAATGCCGAGACTCTTTTCTTCCTTGTGATTCCCGCTTAGTGATTTTTTTCAAGCATTTTTCGATTTTGGTTACCAAATCTGTTCATTGATTCACTGGGTTTCTGGTATCTTGATCTAGCCAGCACTTTGGAAGATTCTGGAAGAGCATATTAATCTGAGAATTTTGTTCTTGTTCGGTGTCTGCTTTAGAAGAACGGATTTTCCCTAGAGTATTGTACAGAGAACAAATTTTGTTTAGTATTGAATAAGCTTTGTGTCGTTCCTTTTTTGAGTTTGATTTGGATAGTTACGACTTGAGGAGGATGGAGAAAAAAGTCGTGTGTGATAACATTAAGTTAAGTGATCAGGATCATCAGATTTATGAGCCTTTGTGTTCCGAGATGAAAAATGAAATCATTGCTTCATCTCAAAAAGATGAAGGAGGTGAGGGGAGTAATGTTGTCTTTCCCAGAGAGGCACCTTTAATAGGAAAAGATTCAGCTGGAACTAATTCGGGTGAATGCTGCGGTTGTAGTGCAAAGAAACTTACTTTTAATGGCAATGATGATCTCATCGACAAGGAAAACGTTGGGCAGCAGAAAAAGCTTAATAGGCAAGATCGAATCGAGTTGGGACGACTCTTCCAAGGTGCTGTTACCTCACTCGATTGGGAACTTGCTGAGAGATTGATTCAGTTAGCAGATCCACAAACTTTGAATGATTTGTTGTGTGTTGGTCTAGATTCAGTTTGGTTCTTGAGTACAAAGCCTGAGTTTCAGGGGATCACTGGATTGATTAAGAAGATCATATCTCATGGTGCTCATGATTTTACAAGAGCTACTCTCAGGACTTCATTTCTCGCTTCATGTGTCTCTGCTTGCCAGAGCCGGACAATGAGTCTTGCTGATACAGTAACTGTTATGGCTCAAAGGTACATATTTGATTCTTTACTTCCTCATAAGTATAATTTTAACGCAATTTTGGGGTGCTTAACTGTTTTATGATTTCCTGTTTCTTTCTATGGCTTCACTCATGAGTCATGACAGCCTTGGATATTTTTCCTTACTGGTTATAGTTATTGGTTACATCAGCAAGTGGTCGTCTGTGCTAAATCATAGTTCATCAAATGACACTGCTAAATCTTTGTGGGCATCGATGCT
This sequence comes from Cardamine occulta, assembly GCA_028015245.1. NCBI lineage: Eukaryota > Viridiplantae > Streptophyta > Magnoliopsida > Brassicales > Brassicaceae > Cardamine > Cardamine occulta. The sequence continues at coordinate 17,015,906 of CM051379.1, read as the reverse complement.
GCTAAATTTCATAGACAAAATTTTTTCACTTAGTAAAACATTAAATCAGTTATTTTAACATTCATTTGAACATCATCACTTATCCGTTGATGGATGCTTATTCTGTTGGTAGCTTGGGATGTAAACTTGTCTACAGTTTTACTTCCTGTTAAATTGATTATTGTTCCCATCTTCATCTGCCTGCTGGTTTTTGTATCGTTGGTCACAAGAGGCCAAGGTAATGTTGATGAGTGACCTCAATATATTGTTGTGTTACCTGTCTGCGTGGATATATATATATATATATATTGTGCTTTTATAATTCAAATCCGAACTCATATATGGTTTACTCATAATATTTAGGTTGCATGAGCGTCTCCAAGAGTGCAACGGGGATGAGATTCTGAAAGCAGAGGCTGGTGCCAAAGTTCAGAAGTTCACTGAATGGGCTCTCAAATGTATAGGTTTCCACTCCCGGTGCCAGGGGGCAAAGGATAGAGTTAGCCACAATTCAGCTGCTGAGATTGAACTACAGCTTTCTGCTTTCAAGATGTTCTTAGATCTAGCAGGAAACCATCTTTCAGGAAGAGATTTCACCGAGGCCTTCGATGCAGCTTGTTTCCCACTCACTCTGTTCTCTAACTCATTTGATCCTGGTTGGGCGTCTGGAATATCAGCTACAGTCATACAGGGGCTGCTCGGTATGCTGGTTGAAGGTGGTGCAGATAACGTTAATCAATGTTTCCTTGAAGCGTCACGTTTTGGTAGTACAGAACTTGTTCGCGTTTTGTTGCAGGTAAGCTTCCATTCTTTTGATTGCTTCTAGTTTTGAAGGTCTTGTTTAGTCTCAAATTTATGTATTTCCTGATTCAGATTGCTCAAAGGAACAGCTTAGATGTTGATGTGGACTTAGCTCTTGGTTTTGCCTCACATTATTGTAAATTCGGGACTATGAAGTGCCTAGTGGAAGAAGGTAATGCCATTGCCTTCTTGGGTCCCTTGATGAGAGCAGCAGAGAGAGGTTGCATGCAAGTTGTTCAATGGTTTGTGAGAAGAGGTTGTCGTGACATGGAGCTTTGTTTGGCTTTAACAGCCGCCACTTCAAGTAGCCAAGTCGAGGTCGCTGCTTATCTCCTCCCTCGTGTTCCACCACCTGTCCTAACCGCTCTCAGCATTGAAATCCTCAAAGCAGCTGGAGAAAGAAGCGGAGGGTCTCTCCAAGGAGTAGAGTTTCTCCTCAAATCAGACTTCTTAGGAGATTCCGTAGCTACATACTCAGTTGCAGACAGCATAGCAAGGTCATCAGAAGATGAATCCGTTCCTTTAGATCTGAAATTGTTTCTCCAAGAACACTGGTCAGAATCAGCTTTTGAGAAAGGAATGAGAGAAAGTCATGACGATTTCATGAATTTCATGAGGGTTTTGAAAAAAGGTGAGTCCGCAATGTCCTTAAGAGACCTGCCTGCGCCGCTAAGAGTAGCAATTGCCTACATGCCGCTGTACAGAGAGTGCGTGAAAGCAGAGGGGTGGTTACTGTCTCAAAGGCTAAGAGGACAGCTCGTGGAGGCTGTGAGACAGCTTCAAGGTTGTGTTGCTGCAGTTGTGGAAGTAAGCGAGACTCGTCACCTTATGGCCGTTTTGGAGCATCACCTTACCGCCATTTTCGGTTAACTCATATGGATTCTGCTTTGGGCTTCACTCGTTTTCTACGAATAGTTGAAAAATAAGAAAATAAATTTCACGATTTTAACGGATATGGGATTCGGGTTTGAGATGATGAAGTAACGGTTTCGTTTTGTATAATTTCTTCTTATGTATTGTACGTTGTTTCTATCTCTGTCTCTTCTCTCCCTTTCCCTTATTATGCGATTGGTTTCATTTTTAAAATATATCTTATGGTAATTTAATGTAATGTCTATCTTGCGTTTCTATGATGAAATTGCACTGTATATCAATTTCAATCACAAAAAATGAGCAAATTTTTTGGTAATCACTAGACGAGAGGGGAAATACATTTGGTTTAAGAAGCCTAAGAATAATTAAAATTGCAAGTTACATCTCTTTTAGGCTTAGAATCAGAAGAAGGCATGAAGGCAAGAACCATGAGTAAAACCATAATCCCAATGGGAATCAAAAGCAGCATAAACGGCGGCGGAGGTAACGGCGGCAAAACTAACGGAAGGATTACCAGAGACGCCGTGAGACCCACCAATAGAACCAGAGACTCTAAACTGAAACTATTCGCCGGAATCATCAACCTTTTCTGCGACGAAAGACTCCGCCGTAACTCTTGCTTGCTTTTCTCCGGCGAACTTCGCAAGCTAATATTTTTCGGGTTGTTTCTTCCGACGTCCATGACTAGGTTGTTTGAACAACGGTTTTGTAAGTTTGAGATTTCGCTAATCATCTAACGAAGTCTGATTCGGGTTTAAAAGATCTGTGAGCGACTGTACGAGAAAGATCTGATCTTTTTACAATTTCTGGTTAACCAATGCAGCTTGATCGAAGAACTCGGTGACCCACCAAGAATGCAGATAAATCCGAGTTCCTTGACGAGTTAACTCACCGATTCAGGAGGAAAGGAAGAAGCTTTACGCGGTTAGAGGCAAAAGAAAAGGAAAGAAGGTGGTTTTTGGTTTGATGTTGAATCTGTATGAAAGTATTAGTAAGCAATGAGGAAGACAAGTCGCTTATGAAAGAGAATAAAAGGAAAAATCTTTGGGTTTAATAAATAAGGAGTAAGAGAGGAAGATCAGAGACGAATCATCAAAAATAAAATATGGGGAGGGTTCAGTGAATTTAGGGATTTTCTGATTTGTTGAATAGAAGAAAAAGAGGAAACGTTTCTTATAAAAGGAGTTGAGAAGCAAGTTGCTGAATTTGGAAGATTTGAATTTTGATCTTGTTGAGAATTTAGTAATTAATATAATTTATAATTCGTGTGGCCTAGTCTGCCTCCACAATCACTAGGTTCTTCTCCCCTGGACTTCCTGTCCTTTTTTTCTTTTTCTTTTTTTCTGCATCTACATTGTTTTAGCATAATGACGTAAGCTAGAATCTCCACTTAATAAGCCTCTAGGCTCTAGCTGACATGGAAATAATAATATTAACATAATGAGTTAAATTATGGGTTTGAAGTAAGAGGGGTCATACACTATACTAGTGTAATTGCTGGGAAAAAACAAGAAAAAAAAAACTAGTGTAACAAGGAAACTTGAAAATATTGATAGTTCAAAGTTACATGAAAACGTAGTTCCAAAAAAAAAAAAAAATCACCTGTTTAACAGAATTTTTTGGATTAGTTATACTTGAATTTTTTATTAAAAAAACTTGTAAGGTTAACAGGGCACATTAAACACATAGAAATAATTAGCTGTAAAAAACAAAAAATTACAAATTCATTTTTGTGCCCTTTTCATATATGGTAAAATCAGCAAAAATTCATATAACTTGTATATTCATTACCAGAAAATGTATTTATTTTGCTATTTGAATCATCTTTTTATACCTTAAATTCCTAGAATTTTGAGAAATATTTCTAGGTATTTTTGAATCTTTGGATGGTTATAGGTTGATTTAATTTAAATCTATACATTTTTGTAAATTTGATGTATAATTCATTTTAAATTATAGAACTGATGCAACGAGGAGACTATTTTAATTATCGTACCTACCAATAATTATGTCGATGTTCATGGATGGATCAGGACCCAGAGTGTTGTTCTTCTCCAAGGCAATTCATATGGTGAGTGTATTTGTTATACAGTGGGAAATGTTGGGTCAAATATTTATGCTTATTTTGAAGTCTCATGTGTTTTTGTAAATTACGGAGTTAACTATATATTTATAGGAATGTTTTTAAATTCAATTCACGATGCCATTTTCATATATTACATACAGCCCTGTCAAACAGGTCAAATCCGCAATCCAATGCGCAGCGGATTATACTAATTTTCAACTTGCATTAATTCGCAATCCGCAAATTTTCAAATAAAAATAATTGATCCGCATCTGCTCCGCTTAAATTTACGGATAATCCGCAAATATTTAAATAATAATAAATAAACAATTTTTTAAATATTTTTAGTAAAATAATAATTATTAATAAAATTTTAATATTAAAAACCATAAATTCCTAATTTAAAAAAAAATAATTTTTTTTGGATAAATATATATATATATATATATATATATATTTATTATATTTTAAAATTTTAACTACTAAAATTTATAAAATATTAAAATTAATTTTTCAATTTTTATTTTTTAAATTTGGGTATCCGCAAACCCGCTTCACAAACTATGAAAACCCACACCCGCTTCGCTAAAAAATGTTTTAATCTGCATTTGCATCTGCCCATGATTTATAAAAAAAGAATTGATCTTTACCAGTGGGTCTAACAGGATGAAATTCGCAGATTATGACTTAAATTGACAGGCCTAATTACATATAGAGAGATCGGAGGTAAAAACGTGACAACGCGCTTTGCCGTTTGCACGCCAAGTCCTGAGCGAATATATAGTATGTTCGATTATGATTTTATCATCACTTTCCTAAAAATGTGACAAATATGTTTTTATCGACTGATGATAAACTCGTACAGAATGATGAAGTAAAGCAAACAGCTTGATAGTAAAGTCGGTTGATGCTATTATAGCTTTTTATATAGTAAATTTCAACTTTTAAAAGAAAAATAAATTAGATGACAAAGAAAGAAGCAAAAATGTATAAACGTTTGTTTTTTTCAGATGGTATATATAACCCGCGCTAATAAAGATTCATATTTTTCCAGCCGCAATTCTAATCAATCAAATTAATAGTTCGTGAACTTGATCATATATGCTCCAGTTCTTAAGGTCTTTTCAGGCTATTGTCTCATTCTCTGTTAATGTAACAATCATGTGAAGTGAATCACTTATCTAAAATAAATTGGTTTGCCTATCTCGTTAATGTACAAGGTGGTTAGACGTTTGTTGTCTTATCTAAAATAAACACTTTTAAGTTGTTTTCATTTGTATATATATTTTTTTCTTTTTATCCTTCTTCCTTCTTTGCGCAATCTTCTTTTCTGTCAAATCACATGTACATCGAGAAAGTAAGCAAGTCGTATATCATTTCTTTTAATGTGTAGTTAAATCTACGTGATTCAATGTATTTGAGATACATGGAAAAGCACTCCGAAACAATGTCAAGTGGTTTGTTTGTTTTTTTCTTTCTGGCCTTTCGTTATACTAAAGCCAATTAGTAGTTTGCGGGAATTGATAGATTACCAAATACTCAACACTAGTTATCCACAATAGATCAATCAATTGCGCAACATTACTTTAATTAGGTCAAATTAACAATATACAAAGACAATTTAAAATATAGTACAACTTCTAGACGTGTAGCAACAAAGAGCTTTGCATGGGTGACAAAGCCTAATTAATAAAGTATAAGTTTATATTGAAATATCCGCCATATTAATTCTACCCCTACTCTAAATATGAAAGTCGTATATTTAGGGATGTGAAAATGGATCTCCTCGATCGTTGACTTTGATAATAGTTAAGAAGAAGACAACTAGCTTATACTATGGTTTTGATTATGTTAAATCCTAATTGATGTAGTAGGCATCTAAATGAGTAAATGGTGAAAAGTGAAGATGTAGATGTGTATATATGGCAACCCATGCATGATTATTGCCTTGAACACCGCAAACCTTTTTAGATTGAAGGTCCAGTGGATCTGCAATAAAGTTCAATAAATAAGAAAATAAAGGTATATCATAAATTCCGTGTGTCTTTTTATTAATAAGTCAGTCCTGTTTTAATATTGTTTGTAAAACTATTTTATAAAAAACAATACCTCACTATACATTTGATTCAAATAATATACTTACAAATATATAGTATAATACATTTTCTATTTTTTCGTAATTTAATAAGTTCTCCTATTAAATTTAATAACGCTTTGATCAAAAACACAAGACAGAACCATTTATAGGCATGTAGTATTCGACAGTCCATATGCGTAGACATATGTTTTGGTCTATTTCGTAGACTTTTGATGCATTATAATAATATCAATAACAAGGTCCATATGCTTAGGTTCATCACGACCTCGATTTTTTTTTAATAATAATACTTTTCCATTATATATTAGATAGAAACTTAAAAGTACTATAATTTGGGTAAAAATCATACGTATAATTTTGTTGAATTACAAGGAGAAAGGCAACGAAACTTGAGGATGGAAGGGCACATGTAACGTCACGTGGCTCTTTCTCTTTGATTCAATGTATTCTCTCGAGTCTCGACCAAATCAACTTGCCTAATTAATATTCCTCGTACGACTCTCCAACCCTTTAGCAAATTAGATACTCACTATCTTGTCGAAATTTAACCTATAGTATTAATTTAAAATTCAAAGATCGTCTCTCCCCGACAAGCATCTGTAATTTATAGTTCCTAAACATTTATGTAGTTGGTCTTAATAGAGATTGGTCGTTTTCATGAATGATGTTGTCATGAAACAATTTTAATTGAAAAGTGTTGAAGGGTTTACGGAATTTGCTATCAGAAATTAATGAATATGATTTAGGTTCAGAGTATCACAGGGAAACAAGTTTTTATTTATTTGTGATAAAGACAAGAATAGGTAGTATACTTTTATGGGTTTAACTTTTTTTTTTTTTTAATTTCATCAAGCTTTAATTAATAAAAGAAATATAATCAGAGATTGAAAGGGAAGTTAAACGAATGATGAGAAAAAAACATGTATCTGCTTCCCTGAGATCACTGGGTTCATTGCATTTATCCTAGTATACTAATATTATGGTTCAAATTCAACTTTGTATATTTAAAGGTAGCTCTAACAAAAATAATGTTTGTTTTGTCAGAAGAGTCTAAAAAGATGATACACATGAGTCAGTCACCAAAGAGGCTACTGAGGCTTGAGTGGAGGGGTTATTAATAAACCTCTCTCTCTGTAAGAAGCTTCGGTTTTGACCATTATTAACTAAAGGGAAAAAAAATTAGAGAAATTCCGGTTTTGATAACTAATTAAAGAGAATTCCGGTTTGGACCGGTTGTTACTTTAACCAGAAGCTTTTGATTTGACGAAAAAGTGGTAAGCCTAAAAGACTAAAACCCTAGAAACCTTCCGTTCAGAGTTCGCCGGTTCGAAATTTCAGACAAGGTTTGAAATTAAACTCCGATCCTGTTCCTCAGGACAAGTGGCAACCGTGAAACAGAAACAAAATGGCGACGAATCGGTACCGTCTCTAAATTGGTTTCACTATCTTCCGACATTGTTACAATGAAAATGATCTTTAAAGAAATCTTTTTTTGTTTGTTTGTTTGTTCTTGTCTGGGATTTGATCACAGGCTAATGGCGGCATCCAATGTGTTTCTTCATCGACCTGAAAATCCCCAATTCTCTTTTTCTTCTAAAACGAGTCAAATGGCTGTACTCGGCGTCAAAGGCCGTGTTAGTTTTTTGGGCAAAGGGAAACGCTCTGTTCCAGTGGTTTTGTCAATGGCGACGTCAGAGACTTCAGTGGAAGCCGGAAAGTCCGTTGCGCCTGGTAACGGCATATCCATCATGGTATCTAATTATTTCCCAAACTCTTTTGAGTTGCTGCATTGAAGTTTGTGTGATGATTGTGATTTAGTTCAAAAGCTATTGCCTTTCGTTTAGCAATAGCAATCTTTTAGTGTCAAGTTAACAAGTTTTTAAAGCAAAGTGTGATCTTTGTGAGTGTGTGACTTGTAGTATCAAGTTAAGCCATTGGTTCTCTCTTTCTTATTCCTTTAGGTGAATGGATGCAGTGGCAAAATGGGGAAAGCTGTCATCAAAGCGGCAGATTCTGCAGGAGTGAATATAGTTCCTACATCATTTGGATCTGCTGAAGAAGCTGGCCAGACAGTTGAGGTTTGTGGAAAAGAGATTCTTGTTCATGGTCCTACTGAAAGAGAAAAGGTTCTGTCTTCAGTGTTTGACAAGTATCCGGAACTAATTGTGGTTGATTATACAATACCCTCTGCAGTAAATGGTACATCTACTAACCCATATTCCTGAAATCTGATGAAATAATTTATCTTTCATTCTTAAATGTATCCATGTATGTTACAACACCAGCTGCTTTAAAATATCTTTTGTCTGCAGTTAGTTGATTTAAAAGGCGGGGTTTTTTTTCTTTTTGGTTGCAAAATGTAGATAATGCAGAGCTATATGGAAAAGTAGGAGTTCCTTTTGTCATGGGAACAACTGGAGGAGACAGGAAAAGGTTATACAAAACTGTTGAGGAATCGAAGATTTATGCTGTGATCTCCCCACAGATGGGTAAACAGGTGCTTACTTAGTACTCAATGTGTCAAGAGAAGATATATATATATATATATATCATGCATGTAAAATCTTATCCTTGTGACCCATTATATCTCTGCTTTGTTGGTTGGTCTACTAGGTTGTTGCGTTTCTTGCAGCCATGGAGATCATGTCTGAGCAGTTTCCTGGTGCATTTGCTGGTTATTCCTTAGAGGTACTTCTTTTACTTAAGAGGTATTTTTATAAATGGAATTTATAGGTTGTATCATAGTATGGCTGATTGGTTACAATCTATATAGGTGATGGAGTCTCATCAAGCTAGCAAATTGGATGCATCTGGTACTGCAAAAGCTGTTATTTCTTGCTTTCAGAAATTGGGCGTGTCTTTCGACATGGACCAGGTGTTTTCATCGTACTCTGTTCTCTATATTTATCGCTTCTCTAGTCAAATGTGTACTCATCTTCAGCAGGACCATTTCATTTAGCATTTGTTCACTTTTGAAACTAGATACAATTGATTCGAGATCCTAAGGAGCAGATCGAGGTGGTTGGTGTTCCAGAGGAGCATATCTCCGGTCATGCTTTCCATCTTTATCACTTGACATCACCAGATAAAACGTAATGCAAGATTTAAGACATTCATTGCCTCCTCTTTTACTCTTTTCTATTTGCTGGAAACTGATTTGTCTATAACTTCATAAAACAATCTTTTCTTTCTGCAGTGTGTCGTTTGAGTTCCAGCACAATGTTTGCGGAAGATCAATATACGCTGAGGGTACTGTAGATGCCGTGCTCTTCCTTGCCAAAAAGGTTAGACATCTTCTTCTTCTTCTTCTTTGAAACTGTTTCAAAAGAGTCAATGAATCGAATATTTCATTTCTTAATCTGTAAATGTGCTAAAAAAATCATTCATGAATTGTAGATCCGGTCTAAAGCCGAGAAGCGGATCTATAACATGATTGATGTCTTGAGAGAGGGAAACATGCGTTGAACAAACTCCAAGCCTGAGACAAATTCCAATCGGAAGTTTCATGGAAACCACAGTGGCATTGACCAGATTGTTGAAGGTAGAAGGAGTTATAAGACATAACAAAGCAAAAATCAGCTGTGAATTTTGTTGTTTAGCTTTCTGAAACTACCAGAGAGGGTTCTACTAGTTATTGTTAGTTTTGCTTAGTAATGGTAATTGACAGAAACCAAAACCTGCGCTTGCATTGTATGTTCTTGTTGAAAAACCTTTACTGTTATGACTTCTGTTCCGATCTTTGAAACCTTACTGATAAAAATTGGAAGTGAGAGTGTTCTTTTGGTGATCAAATAACCCAAAAGCTATAATTGGATAGTTTTTATGTTCTCAAAAGGCGGCAATCTTTGTAATCGTTAAAAGGTAACTATATTTCATTTAGACAAGAAAGGAACAGAGGATACTTGAAATGTTAAATTCGACTTATAAAAATGTCTAAGTTAGCATATTTAAGGTTCTTCACTTCTTAGTACAGTTTGGGGCCTAAGTAAGGCCGGGTGCCAAATTAGTCTCTTACAAGGAAGATGAAAAATTTCTATACAGACGTGCTGAAGATTTTTTTTCTCTTCACCATTCAGATTAGATTCCAAAAGGCCATAGTAATATTTTGGCAACATTTTTAGGCATTGATTTATCAATCCACGAGAGCAAGTTTCGATTCCTTTCTTTTGTTTTTAGGCATTTTCATCATGCTATCCAGTAGGAATGCTCTAAAATTCAGAATAACCTAAGAAGAAAATGGTTTATTCCAAAGCATATGCTTAAGAGTAAGAATATCCAAAGAATATTCTTGTCCGTACTAGCACAATCCAAAACTTGTTTTTATACATCTTTAACTTCCATGAACATTATAGCTTTTAGTACTCTCTTTTTGCAACCCTTGAATGTGTTTGTTGATTGACATCTATACACATATCGAATCATCCTCGTGTTTGATCAATTGGTTTAGATGACCATCAACAAACTCTTTCGTGGTTTTGCATCGCCTTCTGAAATCTAGATTATGTTATGAGTACCTTTCTAACCATATTTTTTTTCTGTAGGATTTGTATCGTCAAAGCAGGCTCAAATATAGTTTCATCACCTGGAAAATGCCACAGGAGAGTAATCGAAAAGCTTATTTAGGATTTGATTATCAAAGTTTGTAACCAAGTCTATTATTGAAAGTCTTCTTTTTTTTTCTTTTTTGTGTGTTGTTGGATCGGTTTAATTCGTTTCTCTTTGTATTAAAGTAGATAAATATCTATGATGTGTAAAGAACGACCAATGGTTCATACTTCATAATCTCTAAGAGCAATTTACACGGAAGATGTGGTTGTGGAGAAAATTGGACTATGTCACTATGGGACCAGAAAGAAAAGTCAATGAAACAAGTCTATTCTGGTTTAGCTACTTATTTGATGCATATAGTTGTTTTTATTGCGGGTTTCGCTAGATTCTTTTGGCTTTAAAGTGTTTTCGTGATTAAAATAAAAATAAAATCAGATTCACATTAATTTCGGAAATATTCTCGGGACCATTCGGATTATGAGTAGGTAGAGACGTAGAATGGCCTCATTATTAACCCTTAGCCCGATCGAATTTGTCTATGACTTGTCATTTCAACATTAAGTTCGGATGTTTTCTATATCGAAAAACAAACATTTTTCTATCAAACTAAAACACTTTAATTCTGCATGACATATAAACAAATACATACTATACTTATAGTTGACCAAAAATAAACTACACAAAGGATTATAAGAAAGTAAAATTAGTTAGCCATCATGAAAGAGATATTTTCATTCACTAGATCATGGACTTTTTTAGCAGGGTGATTCATTATGGATGATTTTCTTTGGCGTGAATTTTCATACTTTTAATATTATTAGGCGACTTTGAGTCTTCGAGATTTGATGTGCTTACTGTTTAGTGGGCACAATTTGAAATAAAATAAGTAGTAGGGTTGTATTAAGAAGGTTTTCTTATTTGTCTTGTAGTACATGTTCTTACACATTTTCAAACTAAAGCCGTGTACCAAGTCCGAATATAGCGCATCGTAGCTAACAAGACTTTTGCAAAAATAGTGTAATACTTCGATAATGGAATGCTAAACTTTTCTTTTTATATTTTGATCCCCAAATAGTTGTGTCTCATCAACAAAAACCGCAAAGCATTTCAGATCTTGTTACAAAAAAAACTAACAATAACACAAAACAAGATGCAAAATGAAAGTTTATTTGTATTTTCTGGTTCATTAAGCAATTTGGGTCCATAAACTATTCACCTGTGACGCAAGAGAACAATCTATGACTTCTATTCCTCATAAGCTGCCCTCGCCGCGATGGAGAATAACCAAGATCAACACCGTCGGGACCAGATCTTCTTCCTTCCCTACAAGACATGGAAGATAAATCTCCAACCGACCATCCACGGCGATAACGTTGTTGAACACTACCGTTGTTCATCTCTATATGATCAAAAGACGTCGACGGTCGAGACATGACTGAGTGTTCGGATTTAGCGGCTAAAGGGAAAAAGTCGTTATCGTAGGACTCTTTAGTTGTGCCGGCGGAGAAAGAGAGACACTCGTAACGCCGGCGAGTCCGGTTTTTCTTCATAGCCTTAAACACCATTGGAATCAAACCATCCATTAATTATTATTAGAGTTTTTGTGTGTGTGTGTGATTGTTGAAGAAAGAAGAAGAAGAATAGTAAAACCAAAAACAAGAAAGAAGTTGTTAGCATATATATGTGTGGGGGAAGTTGGGAGATTACACACCTTCCATCAATTTCATTTGCCATCTTTCTTTTCCTTTTATATCTTAGAAATCAAACTGATTCTTTTTTCTTTTCCTTTGGCTAAATTTTTTTTTTTCTCATTTTGTTGCATATAAATTGTTTTAGTTTTTTTTCCCTCAACTTAAAATAAAACTTCCAGATAAATCAAGAAATAATTGTGATTAATTTAAAAGAATATGAACGTATAAAAGATATTATTTTTGCAATAGTCTATTAAAGTTTTATTTTTCGTAGTGTATTAAAATTGTCAAATAAAGCCATATATGAGGCCCATTTAGTTGATGTGGCCCAACCATTCTATATCTCGATCACTCGTGCAAAAGTTGCAAACATCTACTAATTTTATTTTGAAAATGACTTTTTAAATATAAGTTTTTTTACTATTTTATTAAAGATAGAAATGTCTTATTTTTATTTTGTTTTGAAGATAGATATGTCTAAGTTTTCTAATCTTAAAATTTTCTATCCAAACAAGTTTTACAAACTTTTCTCCTACTATACATGCAACCAAACACAATTATAGTAAATTATTAATTTTACTATAAGAATGTTAATTTAACTAACACCAATCATTTTTTCAAATACCATTAAATTATGGTTCATGAACCAGCAATTATCAAGAGTTAGATCATAACCATTGAATCCAAAAATCTGAAACTCTATATTATCATTGAAGTATCTATACCATAAAAAAATTTTATATTATGAACTTAAAAATCATGAAAATTATGAACTTAACTATTTTATATCAAATTTAAAATGAAAAAGTTGATATAAAATAGTTAGATAATATGTTGAGAATATTCCATGAATAATTCGATAAGTATTTAGATAATAGTTGAGAATATTCCACTAGTAACTTATTTCTTATTGACTATTGGAAGAAATATGCCGCAAAAATATATAATGATCTCATCTTTTTAAAACGAAGATTTTTAATATGACATGGATTATATATGTATTATGTATTTGAATGTAGTGCACCTCATGTGCATGAAAGACAAGTAATCATTGATCATGAAGATTTACATTTGCTTGATATATTTTTTTTTGTGATATTTTTTCTACCTTAGGAATGGGTTTGAAAACCCCTTGCAACTTTGGGCACTTAGTTTAAACAACAGGCAGTAAACTGCTCTTTCCAATCTAATGCATAAAACTGATGTAGCCTAAATCATCCAACACTTGAATCCGTAGATATCACCTTCTGAATCCGTATATACCTCCATCATTCTCTGTTCGACGCCGGTTCGTCTGTAGCCTCAATTTTATGTAACTTGTAACACACGCAAGAAAACTAGAACCCTTCAATTCAATCAGAAAATTAAAAGGTTGAAGCTTTTAGTTGCTATACCCTCTTTTAGTTTTGTTTTTTTCTTTCCTTGTGGAACATCATTGTTGATTGCAATTGTGGGTTGTGGATCTTCTCTTATTTCTGTTCTCCATGATATCCTCTGGTTCTTACTAGGGACCAAAGTGTTATTTAGAGCTTCCACTAGATTATGGATAGATTGAGTTTGATGAAAGGGATGTAATTTGCCACTATTCGGCTGTCTGGTAATATTCGAGCTCGAATCTTCCATTAAATTCATTTCAAAACGGGGAAAAGCGTGAACCTTTAGCTATTTTTCTGAAAGTAACTTCGTTAAGTCAGCTTTCATGGTGCAGTTGCGTGTTTAAATCTTTGTAACTATAAAAACTGGATTTTACGGTTTCTGGTACTTCTCTGGTATTTGTTCGCTCTCTGGTTCTTTATTACATTCTTACAATTTTGAGCTTTCTGTAGGTTGTCCTCTTTATTTTTGTTGAGTGCATATTGTTTAATCCAGCAGTTATATCACTCTGAGCTCACTTCATGTTTCAGGCACTTTAAGGAAGAGGTTGGTTCTGTCTGTTTAAATACCCCAAAAAATGGACACTGGCTCGAGAGATGCAATCAGCTGGCTCCCTGATGAGGTTCTTGGCAACATCTTGTCCTTAATTCCAACAAAACAGGCTGCTTCAACATCTGTTCTTTCTAAAAGGTGGAGGAATGTGTTTGCATTGGTGCATAATCTCGATTTTGATGATTCTGACTTGTTGCAACCGGAAGAGGGTAGAGAAGAGAGGAATGTGATATGGGAGAGCTTCAGGAATTTTGTTGATAGAACACTCTCTCTGCAATGTGGTTCTCCTATCAAGACCTTCTCTCTAAAATGTTGCATTGACGTGGACAGCGAGACGTCTTATGTGGGTCGCTGGATATGTAATGTAGTAGAGCGTGGTGTTTTGGAGCTGGATGTAAGTATAGAGACCTTCTATAGACTCGTTCCGGGAATGCCTAAGACTACCGGTGAAGTCTTTCTGCCTTGTGAGCTCTTCACGAGCAAGACGCTGGTTAAGCTGACACTGGGAACACAAATCTCTCTTGGAAATATTACTCCAGATGTGTTTCTTCCAGCGCTTAAGAGTCTTTTCATCGAAACAATCTTTTTGTATATGAAGATCTGTGTTATGTGCTTCTTCCTGGTTGTCCAGTGCTAGAGGAGTTATATGTACGTCACGAGGAGTTTGAAGGAATCCCATTCTGCATATCGAGCCGGACCATCAAGAAACTATCATCAGTTCATTACGATTGCGAGTCTGAAATTGATTTTATGGGTGGCCATGGTATGTCATTTGACGCCCAAGTCTTGTCTCCCTCGACTACTTCGATTATGCTTTGGCTGAGTATCCAAAAGTTAACTTGGAGTCCCTAGTGGAAGCTAGGCTGGATCTTCGTTATTCTAAAATTATCAAGAGGCCGAATATATCGGGTCTCATTATGGGAATAAGGAACATCAAGACCTTGCATCTTTCTCCCGCTTCTGCTGATGTAAGTTTTCAAAACAATTTCCCTTAAAGTTTGTATAAAGAGATTGGTCATTCTTGAAGTATGTTTGTGTGTGTTTCAGGTGATTTCTAGATGTGTTAAACATGGACTAGTACCACCGGTGTTCAACAATCTTGTTAATTTATCATTTGGGAGTAACAATAAACGAGGTTGGACCCTGGTGCCATATCTGCTTGAACAGTCTCCAAAGCTTGAAACTGTAACCATTCAGGTATATTTTATCATTAGCAAAACCCTTGAACGAATATATCTATTGAGAGAGAGACTTATAAGTCGTTGATCTTTTACATGCATCTTCTTGATACTTCTCCAGGGTCTGGATGGTTACACAGGCGATGTTACCATGCGTCTGTTACATGTGAAGGTGTTGCATGTTCTAAATTATGGAGGAACTGCTAAAGAGTTGGAGCACTTGAAGAGTTTTCTTGGGAAATCAGAATGCCTTGAACTGGTGCACGTGGAGGTTGCACAAAGTGTTGTGGTGGATGATGCCATCGTAGAGCAAATCTTTGGAGATGTAATGCCGCTTCGTGGAGTTTCAGTTTCATCCAAGTGCAAGATTGAACTCGAATATTTCATCTAGCTTTATACCATTATTAATTCTAGCTTTATACCATCTAGCAAGAGAGTGGTCCATGGATGAATTTTCTCTTGGAGCAACATCTTAGTAGTGTCCCGATGACTTATGAGCATCGGGAGCTAGAAAAATCCTGTACAAGACTGCAGTCTGGTCGTCACACTAAATGTGTAAATGAATATAAATCCATAGAAAGTTAACCAGAATAAAATGAACAGGCTATTGGTGAAATAGCAAAAGTAACAAGTACCATGAACAGCTACTTATTTTATATGGTCCACAACGTTGGACTGAACCATGCTTTCAATGTCTTTTCACTATAGCTTTATATTGTCTCTCTGCATCAACTAGAAGAAGTACGTTTGTTGTCATGCTAATTAATCTACCAATTATATTGCCTCATGATCATCCATCCGTAAAGAAATAGACCTAAAATCAAATCACAGTTTATACCTTACTATTCCTAAACCAATTAGAAACCCCAGAGCTTCTAAAATTCTAATTTGCTTTTTTTGTTATCCTATATATCATTTGATCGTTGGAAATGTCAAAAGTTTTGTTTTGTTTTTTTATAAAGGTTAAATTTGTTATGGTTTAACGTCAAGATACTTTAGTTCAATTTAATCAAAATTACATTCCGTGATCCTAATAATACGGCATGCGGCATTACATGTGTTGTGTTTAAACAAACACAACACTTTTTTTTCTGAATTGTTGCCATGCATGTGATTGTAATCCCCTCGAATTTCTTACAATATAATTGCCCAATTTCTTCTCCGTTTTATCCTCTACTTGTCACGTTTCCCACTCATGTTTGTCCTTAGTATTACTCGTACATTGTTCTTCTTTAATTGCCTAATTACTCTAATATGCATGGATCCGTAAATTCCTTGCCTTGTTGTTAATAATTAGGACCGTGTAACGTTTTATTGATAGTTAAAGCTAAATCAGTTACCACCAATTGAGTCATCACATGCGTTGATATTATGTACCCTACCATCAACATGCACAACCTGACCATTCAACTTTCTTTTTCAGTTATCACATATATATATATATATATATATTTAATACAACATATATGATTTTATGTAGGAACACATTTACACGTTCTTCCCTCAAAATCGTAAGCATTCGGACAAAATTTATCCGTGAACATTTACACGTTTAAAATTTGTATTTTGATTTTTTTTAAACCGTTTATATATGATCAAAATAATCGATTTTCAACATTTTTAAAAAAAGTTGAATAAACATATATATATATATATATATAGCTGCAGAACGGCTAAACAGTAGCTTATAGAAATTTACTGAGATGTACAAACGCAAATATATAGATAAAATTGTTTGTATCCGATTACATGAATTTCATTAAAAATTCAAATGTACGTAATACCACTTGTAATATTCTGAAATTTGACAAAACAAAAAATGTTGCCAGTCGCGTGTATAAACTATTTAAGAAAATCAATTTCATATCAAAATTTCTCCTTCAGATCTAAGGGTTAATTATTTTATATGATAGTATTAAATATAACAAGAATGTAATCCCATCTCAAAGAAAAATCCCTTTCATAATTAATACGCAAATACTATATAAACCCTCCACTAAACCGTTTCAAATTCCACACACACACCACCATTATTCAACTTCTCCCTCTATCTCTCTCAAAACAATGCCTTCTTCACATCTCTTAATTCTTCTCTTTCTCCTCTTGATCTCATTGTCCTCAGCTCAAACCTACAATATCCTCTCTTACGGAGCCAAACCCGACGGCAAAACCGACTCGACCAAGGCCTTAACCGACGTGTGGGCCAAAGCATGCGCATCGGTCAAACCGGTCACCATTTTGGTCCCTAAGGGACGGTTTTTATTAAGAAGTATTGTTTTTGACGGTGCTAAGTGTAAACGCAAGTCCGTCACCTTCCGTATCCAAGGTACACTTGTGGCTCCATCTGATTATCGAGTCATCGGTAAAGGAAACTACTGGATTTTATTCCAGCATCTCGACGGTCTCTCTGTCTCCGGTGGAGTTCTTGACGCTCAGGGAGCTTCTCTATGGTCTTGCAAGAAGTCCGGCAAGAATTGCCCGAGTGGCGCCACGGTAAGAAGTTATTTGTGAATTATGCATTTATGTTTAAATTTAAATTTTGCCAACTGAAAAATATGACAAGAGCTAAGTATGAACAATTTTGTTTTGTTGCCATACAAATTCTGATAAATAAAGTGAGTAAAATGGTAAAAATTTTTGTTTTAAAAAGAAATATAAGTTACATTTAATTAGTTTTTGACATAAAAGAGTACATATATAAACTCCGATAACGTATTAGTTAAAGCATCAATTTTGTCTTACATTGCTTATGTTCCAAACTTTATTTTGTTGAACCCTTTACTTTAGCACATTTGTATTTTATTTTTGTATTTTAAATTGAATATCCGCCGTTTTTTTTTTAATAGTTCCGAAAATTCCGTTAGCATGATCCAACTGATGCATTTTCCGCAATTTTTTCTCCACTTTTCCGCTAGCATAAGTTACAAGTTACATCCATGCATATATATATAGTATCGATTAATATAAATATTATGCTTAGTTGACTTCTTACGTTAATTAACATAGAATCCCTATTCACATGGACCAATCATAGAGTCATTTATGTATTATTGATATATGCAATGATTAACTTTATAGAATAATATGTTTGGATAAATGTAACTGATCATACGTGAGAAACAAACAAACAAGCAGAGCATAGGGTTTCAGAGCTCAAGCAACCTGGTGATCTCCGGGCTGACGTCACTTAACAGTCAGATGTTTCACGTCGCGATCAACGGCTGCCGTAACGTAAAGCTCGAAGGAGTCAAAGTTTCTGCCGACGGAAACAGTCCAAACACTGACGGCATCCACGTACAGTCATCATCCACCGTCTCCATCCTCAATTCCAAAATCTCCACCGGCGATGATTGTGTGTCCATCGGTCCCGGCACTAACGGACTCTGGATTGAAAATGTCGATTGTGGCCCAGGCCATGGGATCAGGTATTAAATTATTCATTAACGAGTTACATTTTCGAGTATATTTTAGATTTTATAATTTATGGTTTTAGGTTATGTTAATCTATTAAATTAATTCGTATTAAACACTTGGCAAATTTGTAACAACACAGCATTGGAAGCTTGGGAAAAGAAAGCGTGGAGGAAGGTGTACAAAACGTAACAGTGAAAACGGCGACGTTTACAGGAACAGAGAATGGAGTCAGAATAAAGTCATGGGCCAGGCCTAGCAATGGATTTGCTAAGAATATTCGCTTCCAACATTGTGATATGAATAACGTACAAAACCCAATCGTCATTGACCAAAACTATTGTCCTGGCAACGAAAATTGCCCTAACCAGGTTCACATTTTTTTTCCAAATTTAATTCAACATCACAGATAAAAACTATTCTTAAGTTGAATATCAATTTGTTTATATATGATAGATTTCTGGGATAAAAATTAGCGATGTAGTGTTTTTCGATATACATGGGACATCGGCGACCGAAGTCGGAGTCAAATTTGACTGTAGCTCTAAGAAGCCGTGTACAGGAATTCGAATTCAAGATGTGAAGTTGACATACCAGAATAAACCGGCATCAACAGATTGTAGTCATGCTGGAGGGAGTGAGACTGGATTTTTACGGCCTAACAGTTGTCTATGACCAAATAAATAAATATTTCTTCTTCTTTTTTGTTAGTGACGTTGTTGGAATACATGAAATTATGGCCTATTATATTTTTTTCGGGGTGTTTTACATGTATTTAACTCTTAGATTTTTTTTTATCAACCTAGTAATTGTAATTTTTATATGAATTGCAATGTACGAGTGTTTGTGCACCAATAATAAATCATTGGAAAACTACTAGGTTACAAAGAAAAATGGATTAAAAAACTCTAACCTTTTTCAAAAATATTTAAAAATCTCTTTGTGGGGGTTTAAACCCTCACATTTTAATTCATAAAATTCATATCCAATAAATTTCATTTCGTAAGAATATAAATATATATATATACATATAACTTTATATTGAACCGAATATGAATATATGTTAATAAATGTTTATTTGGTTTGGTCATACAAACTTATTAACATGAAAACAAACAAAAATATTTTTATTATTAAGAAAGTACATAAATTTTTATCCCAAAATATTTTTAATTTAAATAAATAAAATTAAAATATATTTAACATAAAAATATTTCAAAAAGTGACTAATATTAATTAATTTTAGTTAGTTATTCAAAAAAAAAAATTCGAATCAAAATAAAAATGTGCTAATCCATAATAATATATTAGTTAAAAACTCAATTTTGAGTAAACTAAATCACAAAATCAAATGTAGAAAAATAAATCATAAACCAAATTTTATTTATTTATTTCTATTTTAATATAATGATGTACTTTTTTTATAATACCTAAGTTTTATTTCACCATTTACTAAAAAGTGGGGTTTAAAACCCATAGTAAAGATGAATGTTTTTTTTGAAAAAGTGAAGGTTTAATTTTACCCATTTTCCAGACTACAGAGTCTACAATTATAATCTAATGAAGATATTAACATCAATATAATATAATTATATTATTTGTCATTGCAACTAAAAATTAAAAAAATATATTTAATGAAAATTATATAAATGTCTAAGTTTTCTGATCGTAATTATTATATCCAAACAAGTTTTACAAACTTTTTTTCTGTTATACATGCAACCAAACACAATTATAGTAAATGACTATTTTTTTCTTTTTCGTCAGCATAGTAAACGACTAAGGAGCTGTTATTAGATTGATTTTTAACTTGATTTTAATGAATTTAAAGTTGCAGTTATTTTAAAATACAGTTAGTATATTTTTATGAAATGACAAGAGTTAAACGTGGGTTCTTAAATATATTGCTAATATTTTTAGTATAGATTACTTGTATTTGGAAATCATTGAAAATAAAATAACTGCCTAATATTTTCAAAATAGTTATAACATTCATCAAAACATCTATAAAAAAATCCATAAATAAATATCTTTTCAAAGAAAAAAAACTATTTTTTTTCCATATCTAGTTTTCATTATTAGTTGCATCTCTCTACATCGTCTGGATCATTGTTTCTTTCTCTATATATGCTTGCAATTTCTCTTTCTCTCCATATGTTCACCTGAAAGCCACAAATTTATTAGTTCTCCTTGTAATGTATTATATAGAACTTATATGAACTCTAAATCAAAGTTGCAAACATCTAGTACATTTTGTGAGATTACTCTTTTTCTACTTGCTTTCATGTTATATAGAAAAAATTGTTAGATATTTTGAAATTAACTAAGATTTGATTTGATATTTGTTGAGAAAATCTATGTAACAAAAATATTTGTTCAGTCAACCAAAATACTCAATCTTCTAATTGTTGACCAATTATCTTGTTCGTGGATAGAACATGTAGAATATCTGATTGTGATAAATTCAAACAAATATATTTGAAAATCCAATATATTATATTTCCAATGATATTCGATTTCCATAAGGTCAAAAATTTACACTGATAATTATTTTAAATTAATAAAATTAAATTTTAATATGATATTGTGAAAAATGTAGAAATACTAGCGTAAGAGGTGATATTTCATTTATTCATATTTTAGTTAAAATATTACATCAAAATCCATCATTATTTAAATACAATAAAATCATGTCCATGTTTAATAACATGTGTTTTTAATGTATTTTAAAATACATTAAACAAATATTGTATCCAAATAACAGAAGATTTTATTGTATTTTTTAAATATACAATTAAATAATATTGAATTTCTCTTTAAATTTAAAATACACTCAATTTCATTAAAATACAATATTCAATAACCCTACCTAATTTAACTATAAGAATGTAAATTTAACTAACAACAATCACTTATCAAATACTATTAAATCATTGTTAATGAAACCATCAATTATCACGAGTTGGATCATAACCATTGAATCCAAAAATCTGAAACTCTATATTATCATTGAAGGAATTATCTATACGATGCAATTTCAGTTATATTATGAAATTAAAAACCATGAAATTTCACCACTATATTACAAAATTTTAAATGTAAATTTGATATAAAATATTTAGAGGGATCGATACGAAACAAAGTAAACATCAAACATTGTTGATAAAATTGATTGATAGCTACAATTCTGCATAGTCACCTATGATTATCTAAACAAATACATCTCTTTGTTTTAATTCCATCACAATCTCCAAGCTAAAGACACCAAATCAAGTGATCCTCAGATTACCATCATTCTAAATTCGCTTAGTAATAAACTCTATGTTTCTCATCTATACTCAAACTATGATCCTTCCTAATCAAACTCACCCAAATTCAGGAAAGCAAAAACGGGAAAAAATTATTAATACTCAAAAGTACCAGACAAGCATATATAGGTTAAAACATAAACCAAAAACACCAAACAAGCATAGGTTAAAACATAAACCAGAATTAATTTTGTACATCTAACAAGTAATCTGAAATGATCAGATATAAGCTTATCAAAATCAAGAAAAGAAGGAAGCTACTAGCTCTACTCCAACAGCAAACTAACAGTAACAAACCAAACGTAATTGACTTAACCTTTTAAATGAACCTACTAATCATTGGCTCACTACACATCATCCATCTAAACTAGTGTCTGATTTGGTAAAGAGCTTATAGTATTAGCTACGCCCCGATAACCTACACAGGGACAGCTCAATATTTATCTCGGTAGACCCATATATACACGTTCAAGTTTGCTTAACATGTAGAGCAGCTGAAAGCAGCTCAACAACAGTCATGAGAGCTTGATTTATATCAACAGCACAGAACAAACCATGTGAATTGCATAAACACCTATAATTATCTAAGCAAATACATCTCTTCGTTTTCATTCCATAATAATCTCCAAGCTAAAGACACCAAATCAAGTGATCAATGGAAAAGAGCATCCTCAGATAAATGTAATTTCTAAATTCACATGTATTTCCAGCAAAATTCGCTTTTTTCTGAATTGTTGCCATGCATGTGATAGTAATCCCCTCGAATTTTCTTACGATATAATTGCCCAATTAATTTCTTCTCTGTTTTGTCCTCCACTTGTAATATTCTGAAATTTGACAAACAAAGAATGTTTTCAATCGCTTGGAAAACTACACGTATAAACTATTTAAGAAAATCATTTTCATATCAAACTTTCTCCTTCAGATCTAAGGGTTAATTCTTTTATATGATAATATTATATATAATAAGAACGTTAATCCATCTCAATGAAAAGATCCCTTTCATAAATACGCAAATACTCCACTAAACCGTTTCAAATTCCACACACACACCACAACTATTCAACTTCTCCCTCTATCTCTCTCAAAACAGTGCCTTCTTCACATCCCTTAATTCTTCTCTTTCTCCTCTCTATCTCATTTTCTTCAGCTCAAACCTACAATATCCTCTCTTACGGAGCCAAACCCGACGGCAAAAACCGACTCGACCAAGGCCTTAACCAACGTGTGGGCCAAAGCATGCGCATTGGTCAAAAGGTTTGTTTTTAAAAAGAAAAAAAGTTACATTTTGTTTTTGACATAAAAGAGTACATACACTACAAGAAAACAGCCGGAATCTGACGGCGATATCCGTCGGAAAACCGTTGGAATTAGCTTATTCCGACAGTTTTCCGACGGATATCGCCGTCAGATCTATCTCGTCGGAATTGAAAACCGCGTCGGAAAGCCGTCGATATTTCCGACGGCTTTCCGACGGATTTCCAAATTTACGCGAAATTTTAGTTTGCCCGCGGAATGAAAATGAAGTTGCCGCGTGAAATTTCACGTATCCGTCGGAAATCCGTCAGTAATTGCCGACGGATTTCCGACGGATATGGAAATACGAGAAATTTCACGCGGCCAGTGGGGAGACATGCATGTGTCCCTATCCGTCAAAAATCCGTCGATAGTCTCCGACGGATTTCCGGCGGATATGAGGACACATGCATGTCTCTCCATTGGTCACGCATACACGTGTCCCTTATGTCCGTCGAAATCCGTCGATTTCCGACGGTTTTCCGACAGGTTTGTGGTTTCGTCAATTTTTTTTTCCATTTGGGTTGGTACAGCTACTATCATAATTGTATGATGATTTCAAAGATAAATTCCTTTAAAACATCATTCGTTGTATCAAATTCATAACATTAACTTATTTTAATAACGTTTCATAAACATCTCTATATAAATATATGTTTCTTTAAGGAATTCTTCTACTTAAATTATGACAATTTGGTATATCATCTTTATTATATCATGTACAAGTTTGTTTGGTCACATTTCTTTTGCAATAGTTGTTATAATTGTATCTTGAGGTGTGTTCTTTCTTAAATTTTGAATTTTGACATCGAATCCCTAAACCCGTCGGAAATCCGTCGGTAATTTCCGACGGATTTCCGACGGCCAACACAAATCCGTCGGAAAGCCGTCGGAAATTATCGACGGATTTCCGACGGGTTTAGGGATTCGACGTGTCAGTTTTTAAGGTTTGGATGGTTAATAAATTAGAGATGCATATCCGACGGATATGTGGTTGGGTTTAGCATGTTTTGGGTTTTTAGTTTTATGATTTGGTTTTTTTCGTAGTTTTTTATATTTTTTTAAAAGAATTATTATTTAAAAATATTTAATGTATAAAGTCTAAATAAAACAAAAGATCATAATTATTAAAATAGTTTTTGAATTTACTAAAATATAAATAAAACACAAATAATCAAATGTAACTACTCTGACTCAGATGATGATCCTTCTGAAGGAATGTCGTCTTCATCCTCATCAAATTCTCCAAGTTCTTCCTCTGATTCTGAATGAACTCTATCATCACCAAATGCTGTGAAATCTACCACAAGGTCGATATCAAAAGAATGCACAACTGGATCCATTGGAACACTTCTAGTTGGTTGCAAAGCATCGTGGTCAGAAACTCCATAAATTTTTCCTCTTGGATTAATTGGAGTCACTGTAATCTAAGGATTTGAACGCCTTGTTACCCGAGGGTAACGAATATAGCATACCTGAAACAAACAATTAATTATTAAAACTAAATATGAATTTAATAACTCACGTTTCTTAAAATATTTATTAAAATAACCGAACCTGATCTGCCTGTGATGCTAGGATGAATGGGTCATACTTACGAAGTCTCCTACTAGAATTCAATGACGTGACACCAAACTGGTCCACCTTAACCCCACGCCCAACTTCAGGATCATACCAGTCACACATAAAAATAATGCACCTCATGTCCAACATCCCTGGGTAGCGCACTAGCAATATTTCATTGAGAATCCCGTAGTAGACAACATCACCAGATTGAGTCGAAATACCATAATCTGCACTTGGCCTCGGCCTTCCTTCATCGTGAATCCTAAACCCAAATCCCCTACTGCAATACCTAGGGTATGAGGTTGTAATGTAGTTTGGGCCAGTAACAAACTCCATTAACCAAGTTGGAAAGGTTTGTCCACATTTGATTCCCTCAGAAACCTAAAAAAATAATTTACACAATATTAAAATAAATATATATGTATTTAATCTTAAAATTATATAATAACCGTATTTTAAAACTTACGTAAAATTGTAGCCAAGTTATATAATCGTCCTCCTTATGCCGTTCAAGTTCTTCTTCACTATGTTCCGGAAAATAGCTACGTATTAATGCCATGTAAATCCTGAAAGCAAACAACATTATATAACCTCAAAGCTAATACTTAGGTATAAAATAATCAAGTATTTAACTAAGTTAAGTTTTTTACCTTTTACGCCATCTCCTCACAATTTGTTAGGATATACATATGCAAATGGGTCCACTCCTCTTGTGATAGTTTTGCGTTTCCTTTCCCTTTCGACCAACTTGCGAAAATAACTCAGGGACCACCAGGGGATAAACGGCTTTCTCACCTCTATCATCATGGCGAAGGCCTCTACTCTTCGTACGAACTTCTGGTGGAAAGTAATATTCCGCAAAATGTGAGGCTTCTTCGTTGAGGCTCTGTGCGACAATAGACCCCTCAACTCGACTTAAATTTTTAACCTTCTTCTTTAGATGGAACATGTACCGCTCAAAAGGATACATCCAACGAAATTGAACAGGACCACCTAGTGCGGCTTCTCGGGGGAGGTGGATTGGAAGATGTTCCATAACGTCAAAAAAAGACGGCAGAAATATCTTCTCAAGATTGCAAAGGATCAAGGGTATATTGTCCTCTAAATTGCGGATCCCCTCAACTGTAAGTGTTCTCGTGCATAAATCTCGAAAGAAAGCACCAACTCCTACAAATAAATAATAAACAAATTAAAATAAATATATATATATATATATATGATTATTTTTAAAAATTCATGAAAAGGAATATACCTGCAATTGCTTCGTGGACATTTTTAGGAAGAAGATAGGCAAACGCAAATGGAAGAAGTCGCTGCATCACAACGTGACAATCATGACTCTTCATTCCGATAAACTTTCCTTCTCCGCGATCGACACAATTACGCAGATTAGATGCATATCCATCAGTGAATTTGACATCTTCTTGAATCCAGTCAAAAAAAACATTTTTTTCTTTTCGTGTCCAACCAAGACGGAGCAAAAGGATATTAACCATTTGGAAGAATTTCGAGAAAATCACGATCGCAAATCTCTGCTAAGTCTAACCTAGACTTCCAGATTGTCTTTCGTTCTCATCGGACGTTTAAAACCGTATGCATGATGTTGTCAAAGAAGTTTTTTAACATGCATCACATAGAGATTGTGCCTCAATAAATGGTCCTTCCAAAGAAGGCAAATCCCAAAAGATACTCTTCTTATGCCAATTATGAACTTCACCGTAAACAGGTTCATGCCCATTACCTCCACATTCAGAAGTCAACTCAGCACCAAAATCTCTCAAATGGTTCAATAAAGTACTACCGTCTACGTTTATCTCATCTGGTGGAGCATCAAACACTTGTTTATTTTTCGTAAATAATGTTTTAGACCGCCGATACGGATGCTCCCTCGGTAGAAATCTTCTATGGCAATCAAACCAACACGGCTTTCTTCCGTTCCTCAATTGGAAAGCATCTGTGTGTTCTTGGCAATACGGGCACGATAATCTTCCATGAGTTGTCCATCCATATAACATACCATATGCTGGGAAATCGCTAATGGTCCACATAAGAACCGCACGCATCCTAAAATTCTGCTGAAGTGAAACATCAAACACTTCGACACCGTGACTCCATAGCATTTGTAACTCATAGATCAATGGCTGGAGGAATACATCAAGTGATCTCTTCGGATGCTGAGGGCTAGGAACAAGAACGGAGAGAAATAAAAACTCTCGACGCATGCACATAGATGGGGGCAAATTGTACGGTGTTACAATTACGGGCCACAACGAATACTGCCTACCATGCTTCCCAAATGGGTTGAAACCATCTGTACATAACCCGAGGTACACATTTCTTCTTTCAAACGCAAAATCCGGATACAGCGATTGAAAATATTTCCACGCTTTTGCATCTGAAGGATGTGTAATCTCTCGTTCTTGACGATGCTCTGCATGCCATCTCATTTGCTCTGCTGTGCGCTGAGATTGATATAACCTCTTCAACCTCGAAGTCAACGGTAAGTACCACATACGTTTAAATGGAATTGGAACTCTCCCACTACTATCCTGAAACCGTAGTTTACGACAAAATCGATAACTTCTTCGGTCTTCATCTTCTCTTCAATATATCATACGATTATCGATGCAAACATCTATCACTTGATACGGTAAACCAAGACCAGCTATAAGTTTCGAACTTCCGTAGTATGATGCCGGTGCAAGATTATCTTCAGGCAAAAGATCTTTCATTAAATCTGCTATCGCGATCAACACATTCCTCGGCCCAATTGAAGTCCGTCTTAATGGACATCATTCTACTAGCAGATGATAAAGGCGAATGACCTTCTCTACACCCCTCGATATAATTGCTTCGCCCATGCTAACATATCAAAAAATCTTCTAGCTTCTACGTTTGGTTCTTCAACCCGATCCTCATCTATTACGAGTCGATGGCAAATTCTCTCTAAATGCATCATTCACCATCTCGACGGTACCTACACCAAAATCTACTTCCGTTCTATGTTCTCCTAAGCTATCCGCAACATAGGGTTCACTGCTACTACTACCAAAATCATCATTTTTTTCTCCATGTAGATACCAAATCTTGTAACCCGGCATAAACCCATTGCGATACAAGTGATGCCAAACCATCTCTATCTTAACATTATGAGAATTGCAACAAAGTGAACAAGGACATTTCATCTTACCACTTTTTTGCACTCGCAGTTGATTTCCGGCAACCGTCATGAACTCGCATATACCTCGTGCATAACCATCGTGTAATAACTTTGACTCAGGATCAAACATTTCTTCATCCATCCACGATCTAAAATATCTAGAATATGACATCTCTCTCTTGACGTGTTTTTTTAGAATTGAAGTGTGGAAATGTAAAAATTGTGATTGAATGGAAGAGTGTGGAAACATAAATAAAAGAAGCTTGCCATCGAATCCGCAAATCCGTCGGTTTTTAACGGCTATAATAACGGCTACATAAACGTTCAAATATTCCGGCGTATAAATCCGTCGGAATATTTGCGGCGTCTGACGGTTTTCCGACGGTTGTAAGGCTACTGCAACGGTTATATTAACGTTCAAATATTCCGACGGATTTAAAGCCGTCAGAAATTGACCGACGGATTTCTGACGGATTATAATCCGTCGGAAAATACCGACGTATAACCGACGGATTTTCGACGGATTTATCAATTTTCATGATTGTCGGAAACTCGTCGTTACGCCGTCGGTTTTTTCCGACGGAATATATTTCCGTCTGAAATTCCGTCGGTTTTGCGGTAGATTTCTTGTAGTGATATATAAACTCCGATTACGTATTAGTTAAAGTATAAAATATTGTCTTACGTTGCTTATGTTCAAAACTTTATTTTATTGAAGCCTTTACTTTAGCACATTTGTATTTTGAATTGAATACCCGCCGTTTTTTTAATAGTTCCGAAAATTCCGCTAGCACGATTCAAATGATGCATTTTCCGCAATGTTTTCTCCACTTTTCCGCTAGCATAAGTAACAAGTTACATCCATGCATATAGTATCGATTATGCTTCGTTGACTTCTTACGTTAATTAACACAGAATCGCAATTCACATGGACCAATCATAGAGTCATTGATGTATATTGATATATGCAATGATTCACTTATAGAATAATATGTTTGGATAACTGTGACTGATACGTGAGAAACAAACAAACAAACAGAGCATAGGGTTTCAGAGCTCAAGCAACCTGGTGATCTTCGGGCTGACGTCATTTAACAGTCAGATGTTTCACGTCACGATCAACGGCTGCCGTAACGTAAATTAAAGCTCGAAGGAGTCAAAGTTTCTGCCGACGGAAACAGTCAAAACACTGACGGCATCCACTGATCCACGTGCAGTCATCCTCCACCGTCTCCATCCTTAATTCCAAAATATCCACCGGCGATGATTGTGTATCCATCGGTCCCGGAACTAACGGACTCTGAACGTCACTTGTGGTCCTGGCCATGGGATCAGGTATTAATTTAATTAACGAGTTACTTGTAATCTCAATATTATTGGTGAAGAAGATTATAAGAGTGTTACATTTTCGAGTATATTTTAGATTTTATAGTTCATGATCTTATGTTCTGTTGATCTATTAAATTTATTCGTATTAAACATTGGGCAAATTTATATACACATGCAGGCGCCTAACAGTTGTCTATGACCAAATTAATATATATTTTTTCTTCTTTTTGTTAGTGACGTTGTTTTTCTATATGTCATACGGCTTTATACATGAAATTATGGCCTATTAATTTGTTGTGTGTGATATTTTTTTTTTATCAACCTAGTAATTGTAATTTCTACATGAAATGCAATGTACGAGTGTATGTGCACCAATAATAAATCATTTGGAAAACTGCTAGACTACAAAGTTCTCTACAATTACTTAGGTACCATGTGAGTTTAAAACAAATTGGGTGAGGTTCTCTGACACGTCAGACAGAGTATTGTGTTGTTGCAACCCATAATGAAATTGGTAGAGTATTGTTAGTACGTGTCTTACATTACATCAAACCTGTGTGACTTTATAAGTCACTCGCTACCAGAAAAATATTAGTCATTTGTCATTATCACTATACCAGAAATGTTCCATACCAGTTTAATTTCTATCTTACCGAACATGGTATATGCATACAATTGAGTCCATTCTATGTTGTGAGATGTGAACTAACTAAAATTAATTAAGTTTTAAAGACTAAGAGTGAAATTGAGGAAAATGGAAACTACTGTGAGGAACAAGAAAGTGATACTGAGAGATTATGTGTAAATTACCTATGTTTAACATTCTTATTACTACAATTAGATGTTTAAACAGATTTTACCAAGTCTCTTTGATTTCGCATCACATAATGGAGCATATACAATATCCAGTGGCTTACGCTTGAAACATGTGAAATATTATTTGTCACTAATCATTATCACACTACTATGACAATAGACCAAAATGGTCCACCAGTATTTAAAATCTTATCTTGCTAAGCATGATTTTTGTTTGCAATTGAGTCCATTATGTGGTGTGAAATAACTAAAATTAAATAAGTTTTTTAAGACTATATATATGTGATCAAAGCAAGAAGGGGCTTTACTAAGAGTGAAACAGAGGAAAATGGAGACTAGTGTGAGGAACAAGCAAGTGATACTGAGAGATTATGTGAAGGGTGTCCCTAAAGAGTCTGATCTGATGGTTGTCACAGCTTCAGATCCCGTGGAACTCAAGGTTAAGCCCGGATCAGAGGACGTTCTGGTGAAGAATCTTTATTTGTCCTGTGACCCTTACATGGGAATTATCATGAGAAAACCAACTCCTTCGACTTTAGCACTTATTGATGCTTTCGTCCCTGGCAAGGTAACAACATTACACACGCATACATACGTACATACACAAGCACACAAGGCTTTGGTCAGCAATTGTTGTTTCTTTGTGCAGCCTATATCTGGATTTGGAGTGTCAAAAGTGATAGATTCTGATGATCCAGCTTTTGCA
The DNA here is from genome assembly GCA_028015245.1 of Cardamine occulta. Classification (NCBI taxonomy): domain Eukaryota; kingdom Viridiplantae; phylum Streptophyta; class Magnoliopsida; order Brassicales; family Brassicaceae; genus Cardamine; species Cardamine occulta. The sequence goes on along the minus strand of CM051379.1, from coordinate 16,985,155 downwards.
AAAGGCGATTTGGTTTGGGGCATGGTGAACTGGGAGGAGTATAGTAGTATTAATCCGACTGGTATGTTCAAAATCGACGTCAATATCGATGTTCCTCTCAGCTACTATACTGGAATCCTCGGTTAGTATGGAGTTTATTTTTGCAAAAACGTTAAGGAAGATAAAATACTACATGATCTATTTCTCTTAAAAAGCTCTGTTTTTCAATAACAGGTATGATAGGTTTAACTGCTTATGCCGGGTTTTATGAGATATGTTCACCTAAGAAAGGAGAAACAGTCTTTGTCTCTGCGGCTTCTGGTGCCGTTGGTCAGCTCGTGGGTCAGTTTGCAAAGTTGATGGGCTGCTACGTTGTTGGAAGTGCCGGAAGTAAACAAAAGGTTTTGAAACTCATTAATCAAAAGAGTTAAACATTTCTGTTTTTTTCTCTTACATGGTTTGGTTCCCATAAAAGGTTGATCTCTTGCTGAACAAGCTCGGCTTCGATGACGCATTCAATTACAAGGAAGAGCCTGACCTTGACTCTGCCTTGAAGAGGTTCTTATTTGTCTTCTTCTAATTCAGTTTCTTGAATCATAGAATCAAAATCTCTTCTCTTTCTTCCCCGCAGATGTTTCCCAAAAGGCATTGACATATACTTTGAGAACGTGGGAGGCAAAATGCTTGACGCGGTGCTACTAAACATGAGAACTTCAGGAAGAATCTCTGTCTGTGGGATGATCTCTCAGTACCATATTGAAACCAGAGACAGGTTACAAAATCTACCCGACATTATCTTCAAGAGGATAAAGTTGCAAGGATTTGCTTCTTATGACTTCATGGATCGGTTTCCCAAGTTCTTGGAGTTTGTGCTTCCCTACATAAAAGAAAAAAAGCTAACGTACGTGGAAGACATCGTTGAAGGACTCGAAAACGGTCCTGCTGCTCTTGTTGGACTTCTCTATGGACAAAACGTTGGGAAGCAAGTTCTTAAGGTTGCTCGAGAATAAGATCTATAGCTATGGTTCTCTAGAATCATACCAATCTGTACTAAGATATAGATTCCTATGGTTTGTTGCAAAGTTATACAAATAAGAGTCTAAATCTGTAATTTATTTTACAAGAATGTTGTTGTCTTTGTTTAAGTTTGAGCTATGATTGGAAGTTTATTGAAATAAAAAGGGTATATTATCAAAGTCAATATATTTCGTGTTTATATAGGCCAGAATTGAAACTCAATTGAAGCCAAGCCCAATGTTTCTGGCCCAGTGTAACAAATTACGCTAAAATATTTCAGCAGATCAAAAAGGGGGAAAAGATAAACCCTAATTCCTCAGATTTTTCGAGATTACGCATCACATTTGGATCTGCAGTGAAACCACCGATTCGAGTAGCTATGGGGATTCTATCGTGGTTTACAGGAAGTCCTAAGCATTCGCAGTCCGAGGCGTCGAAGACGGAGATAATTCAAACGCCGAAATCGGAAACTCCGGCTCCTGGGATGAACGGAGCCATCGAAGTTCCTCGGCCTGATCGCGCAACGGTTTTCGAGTTCGGCTCCGTAGCGGCCACCGGAGACAGAGTCACTCTCGCTGGATATTGCCCCGTTTCCGACGATCTCGAACCTTGTCGTTGGGAGATTCTTCCCGCCGACGGCAAAGATGCGCCGCAGTTTCGCGTCGTCTTCTGAAGAACGGCTCAGATTCCAGAAGTTATAACTTGTTCATTTCTTTTTCGAGAATTGTATTGGTCTGGTAATGTCATCACTCTTCTATAAAATTGTACAATTTTTCACTTGAAATCGATCAACGTTTTTTTTATCTTTAGTTAGCGCAGTGATGATTAACATATTATTAGATTGGTTAATTGAAAATTTGGACTTTTTTTTTATAATAACAGATGTCAACGATTGGTAGGTAAATTATAAACTGGATAAGTGATTACCCGCGTTTTACTGCTCCAAACGACATTGTTAGCCAACGAAACTATTGTTTGTTAATCTGTTTATGGATGATTCCTTAAACGAAGAACAATTAACAACAAAAAAATAAGATTAAAGAAAAAAGTAGGCAAAAGAAAAACACCACGATCGTCCATTTTTCGTTTTCGTGACTTTCGTCATCGTCTTCTTCAACGCAATCTGACGATTTCCCGAAAGAGACAATGTGGTTTTGATCCCTTAATTGATCTTCTTTGCGATTCATTAATCAATCATGGAGAACGTAGCCGCGCAATTGAAGCGTGGGATCTCGAGACAATTCTCGACAGGATCAATGCGACGAACCTTAAGCAGACAATTCACACGCCAATCCTCTCTCGATCCACGCCGTAACAACATGAGATTCAGCTTCGGCCGTCAATCGTCGCTAGATCCGATTAGACGGAGCCCTGAATCTCTTAACTGCGAGCCGCATATGTCTGTGCCGGAGAATCTCGATTCGACGATGCAGCTTCTGTTTATGGCGAGTAAAGGTGACGTTAATGGCGTCGAGGAGCTACTCAATGAAGGGATCGATGTGAATAGCATTGATCTCGATGGTCGTACGGCTCTTCACATTGCCTCATGTGAAGGTCACTACGACGTCGTTAAGGTTCTTCTTAGCCGGAGAGCTAACATCGACGCTCGTGATCGTTGGGGTAGTACGGTCCGTTCTTCTTTCCCTTCTCTCATGAATATCTTCAAATTTAACGATTTTTGGTATGTTTTTTTACGGTTTACGATCATTCGGTTTAAGTTTGATACATTGTCGATTCTGGTTCCGATTAGGCTTTATAGCATAATTGAGGTTGAAATTGGATATAGCTTCTTCAGATATGGAAAAATGAACCGAAATCGATTTGGTTTTTGGATTGTTTTATTTATTTATTAAACCGAATTATGTATCCATTAAGGTGACATTTTTGACATTGTTCAGGCCGCTGTTGATGCCAAGTATTATGGGAATGTGGAAGTGTATAATCTCCTGAAGGCTCGAGGAGCTAAAGCTCCGGTATGATATTTATTTAACAAAGATTTCTCCTCTATGCTCTTAAAATATGATTAATCTCTCTCTTTCTCTGTTGTTTTGCTTCATCTTTAACATTTGTTTGTATTAAATTTTTAGAAAACCAGAAAGACACCAATGACGGTAGGGAATCCGAAAGAAGTTCCTGAGTATGAGCTTAATCCACTCGAGCTCCAAGTTCGAAAAGTTGATGGTATCTCAAAGGTTGTTGATTCTCCTAATTTACACAAGAGCTGAGATTTTTGCACTCCTAAATCTCTTATTCTGCTGCTGTGTGTGTTTTCCTTTACATATTTTGCAGGGAACTTATCAAGTTGCTAAATGGAATGGCACACGAGTATCAGTCAAAATATTCGAAAAAGATAGTTATTCAGATCCAGAACGCGTGTATGCATTCTTCTCGTTCTTGAATTTCACTGTATAATATGTGGTAACATGAAATAGTGTAACACTGTTTTTTTTATTTTTCTGGTTCTTTTGTACGAGCAGAAACGCTTTCACAAACGAGTTGACATTGCTAGCAAAAGCTCGGCATCCAAATATTGTTCAATTTGTTGGAGCCGTCACTCAAAATCTACCGATGATGATCGTAGTTGAGTATAATCCAAAAGTAAGTAAGCATTGTTTTTTTATTTCATTTCTTGCGTATCAAATCACAAAAATGGCAATCTTGTTTTATGGAACATCTCAATTTCAGGGTGATCTATGTGGCTATCTTCAAAAGAAAGGTCGTCTTTCACCTTCAAAGGCTCTAAGATTTGCTCTTGATATTGCCAGAGGCATGAACTATCTTCATGAATGTAAACCAGATCCAATCATCCACTGCGATTTGACGCCAAAGTAAGATAAGCCGAGAGCAACGTAGTTAGTGGTGATAAAAACAGTTTGGATAATATTTTGAAAGATTTTTGTAAGGTGCCAGAAATATTTTGCTAGATAGAGGAGGACAGTTGAAGATCTCTGGATTTGGTTTGTTAAAGCTGTCAAAGATTGCAGAAGATAATGCAAAAGTAGTGAATCACGAAGATCAAATTGACAAGTCAAGTAAGAAAAAGGCTGCATTTTTAGTTAGAAACAGACTCATATATATAACAAGCATTGGTCTTGAAAGATCCTATGCTTCCTTTTAAACTGCAGATTACTATATAGCACCAGAAGTTTACAAAGACGAAATCTTCGATAAAAGGGTCGATGTGCATTCGTTTGGTGTCATTTTGTATGAGGTAGTAACACACAAAGCTTTAGCTTTGTTTCTAATAGTTCAGTTTCTAAGCTCTGCAACTTTTTTCGGTTTTATATGTGAAGTTGACTGAGGGAGTATCATTATTCCATCCTAAACCGCCTGAAGAGGTTGCAAAATTGATATGTATAGAAGGAAAGAGACCAATAATCAAGACAAAATCAAAGAGTTACCCTCCGGAACTGAAAGAGTAAGCATTTCAAGATTCGGTTCTAAAGCCATTGTTATGTGAAAGCTTCATTAAGTTATTATCACATTCTTAATGTTGTTTTAAAACATTAGCAACTCAAGAACTGCGGTCATTCTGTAGGTTGATTGAGGAATGTTGGCATCCAGAAATCAGTATGAGGCCAATATTCTCTGAGACTATTATTCGACTCGACAAAATAATTGCAAACTGTTCTAAGCAGGGATGGTGGAAAGATACATTTAAGTTCCCCTGGTAAAGAAAAAAACTTTCATCATCTTGAAGCTGTATTAGAATCTTTAGTTAAAACAAAGATTTATGTTCATCATGTTTTTTTTTTTTTTTGCAGGAAATAAGAGGGAAAATATTGAATCAATCAACCCTTAAACTGAAAGCCCCGGAGATGAAGAAAAAGAAAAAACGAGAGTGGGATTTTCCCGACTCAAGCACATTTCACAAACTCACTCACTTTGTAGAAACAGATGATCTCACTTATTATTTTTTATTTTTTTCCTTTTTTTTCATGGTTGCGTGTTTCATATCATAAGTTTTTGGGTTATTTGTAAGTATATATTTACTATAAACATACATATATCACAGTAAAAATGGAAGGGCATTTTAAATTCTAGATAAGATTAATAAATTTCTCCAAAGGAATGATCCAACGGTGTAGATTAACCGATATCTTTATTTATTCTGCGACCAAAATAAAAAAAATCTAAAACCCCATTCTCACGATTTATTTGCCGCATCCCTAAAACCTCAGACGTTTCTCCGGCGTGGTGGTTTTTGGTTCCGGTAAACAGAGTTCACCGTCTTCAGATTCCTCTCTCCGATCTGCAATCTGCTCAACTGTAAGTGATACTTTGTCTCTCTTTTTTTGGCCTCATATCTTCTTCGATTTTCTCATAGTTTCGAATCAAGGGTTTCTTCTTTTCATTTTTAGCTTCATTTTCCAATATCTGTTCGATTATCATCACTTGAGAATTTTTTGGGTAGAGATTGGTCTTCTGGGTTTTGATTTCGCGATATTTCCCTCTCTTGATTTAAGGACTGTAATCTTCTGGGAGATGTCCATCTGATTCAACAACAAGGATAGCAAGAAGAAACATGGCGTCACGAGCTATCGTTAGGAGAAAGAGTGTAATTTCGGATTACTTGAATGTCTATGCTCGCTCGAATCTGAGAAGCTTTCAGTCCATTGGAAATCCAACTCAGGCCGTTGATTCACATGCTTATCATTCTCTTAGCAACCCTCCTCCGGTGGAATCTAACCGTGTAGCTGAACACAAGTCCTTTACAGGAAGAGATGGTTTTCTATTTCCATCAAGAAATGGGTATTTTGATACTAGATTCCATGGTTTTCACTCCTCAGCCATCGGTTATGGAAGTTCAGAAGTTGTTCCTTCTATGGGGATGAGATATTTGAGCGTAGCTATCCGTAATGCTACTACTGTTGCAGCTAAGAAACCGGAAGACGAGGATAAGAAAGATGATGGGGTTGCTAAAACTAGGAAAGAGGCATCTCCTGAAGAATGTGATCAAGCTGTTGAGAGTCTAAGCAGTGTTAAAGCAAAGGCTAAAGCTAAACGTCTTCAAGCGACCAAAAAGGTTGCTCGATCCATAGTACAGAGGACATGGGCTTTTGTTCTTGGGATAGGTCCTGCTTTAAGAGCTGTTGCTTCCATGAGCAGGTTTGGCTTTCTCCTGAAACTGTTTGTTCTTAATCTCCAGTCTTTATCTTTATGCATAGTATACTGAATTTTTGTTTTCTACAGGGCGGATTGGGCTATAAAGCTCACTCACTGGAAACATGAGTTTGTATCAACATTGAAACATTATTGGCTGGGGACCAAATTACTCTGGGCAGACACTAGAATCAGTTCAAGATTGCTGCTCAAGTTGGCTGGTGGAAAGAGTCTCTCCAGAAGAGAAAGGCAACAGCTTACTCGAACAACAGCCGATATCTTTAGATTAGTGCCATTTGCAGTGTTCATCCTCGTGCCATTTATGGAGTTTCTTCTGCCAGTTTTCTTGAAGCTTTTCCCTAATATGTTACCGTCAACTTTCCAGGACAAGATGAAAGAAGAGGTATGTTTCAATGGAGTCTAGGCTTTACATTTTCGTTTATTACCTTCTTGCCTGGTCTCTCTTTTTGATGTTGCTCTTTTGTTAATGCACAGGAAGCATTGAAAAGAAAATTACTTGCAAGGATAGAATACGCTAAGTTTCTTCAGGAAACAGCCAAAGAGATGGCTAAGGAAGTTAAACACTCAAGAACTGGAGACTTAAAGAAAACCGCCGAAGACCTGGATGAGTTTCTAGAGAAGGTGAAAAGTCATGGATTTTGTCTTGGCTCAGATACTTCCCTTCTTTCATTTCCTCCGTTCTTAAAATCCTTCCCTGCAGGTTCGAAGCGGTCAAATAGTGCAAAATGATGAAATTTTGGGATTTGCAAAGCTTTTTAACGATGAGCTTACTTTGGATAACATTAGCAGGTTTGTTACTCCTTTTTTTGTTGAATCTCAGAGATGTTCTGTGCTCTTGAAGGCACATGTTCGGACAGTAATGACCTCTTCGTTTTTCAATCATAGGCCTCGTTTGGTTAGCATGTGCAAATATATGGGTATTAGCCCATATGGAACAGATGCTTATCTGCGATATATGCTCAGGAAAAGACTGAGAAGGTAAGATGCTTCCACGTCTCATTGAAAAAGTAGACTTGTTACCTTGCTATGATGTTTAATTTTTTCTCCTTTTCACTGCAGCATTAAGGAAGATGATAAGCTGATTAGAGCTGAGGGTGTTGATTCCCTTTCAGAAGCTGAGCTACGCGAAGATTGCAGGGAACGAGGAATGCTGGGGCTGGTTTCAGTTGAAGAGATGAGGCAACAGGTTTATCTTTTTCACTCCTATAATTCTCATTTTTATTTATTTATCCAAGTTGTCTTTGTTATTTATTTATTAAACTCCATCGGGAAAAGATAATGTTATAGCTGTTAATTTTTTACTATCGAAACAACCTTGCAGCTTCGCGATTGGATGGACTTGTCACTTAATCATTCTGTCCCCTCGTCATTGTTGATCCTATCTAGGTGGGTTTCAGAACTCTTTTTCCTCATTATTTCGTTCTTCCATCGTTTTTATTGCGAATAAATTTCTGATAGCAGTTTATATTCAGGGCATTCACGGTTTCAGGAAGAGTTAAAGCAGAAGATGCTGTCCGAGCTACTCTTTCTTCTCTACCCGACGAGGTTGTGGATACTGTTGGTATTACTTCTCTGCCATCTGAAGACCCTGTTTCTGAGAGAAGAAGGAAACTAGAGTACCTTGAGATGCAAGAAGAACTGATCAAGGTATGATCATACGCCACTTGATTGTATTGTATTATACTTGCTTGAGGAAGTTAGCGACCTCCAATTGTCTAGGTTTCAGATTTTACATGTATATTAATATATATGTAGGAAGAAGAAGAGAAAGAAGAAGAAGAGCTTACAAGGATTAAGGATGTTAAAGGTGGTGAAGAGGATAAGGCGCTGAAAGAGATGACCATACCAACGGCCAGCGAAGCACAAGAACAGGCCAGAGCTAGAGTTCTTGAACAGCAAGATGATCTTTGCGAACTTAGCCGTGCATTGGGCATTTTAGCTTCTGCTTCTGTAAGAAAAATGAGTCTATTGTTGTCAATGATTAAAATGCAGAGAAATTTTATCTGCTACCTGTTTGAGACTCTGTTTGTTTTTGCTATAAACAGTCGGTGTGCAGAGAGCGCGAAGAATTCCTGAGATTGGTCAAGAAAGAGGTACAGCTGTCTACAAATGCATAACCTCATGATGATAAGTAGTTTGCTTGATCAGCTTTTTGTGTTTTAGCTTGAAAAACATTATTTATCTGTTTCTCCAGATGGAGTTCTATAACACAATGGTCGAGAGAGAAGATGTAGATGGTGAAAAAGCTGCAGTGAAGGCATACAAAGCAGCTAGAGAGGATACTGACCAAGCTGATGAAGTTGCTGAAGCAGACGAGGTTTCCTCCGCACTAATGGAAAAGGTAAAAAGATTTAAAATCGTTTTTAAGAATATCATAGTCCCATGAGATTTGTATCAGAGCTAACCCTTCAGGGATACTGTTTAAGGTTGATGGCCTGATACAAAACCTCGAGAAGGAAATTGATGATGTGGATATCAAAATTGGCAAAGGCTGGCAGGTTCTTGACAGGTATTTTGACATATCATGTTGTCCATTTCCGTTTGAATGTTGTGCTTCTGAGACTAAAGTTTTGAGAGCTGTCTCATTCAAATGCAAACAGGGATCGAGATGGGAAGGTCACACCTGATGAAGTTGCAGCTGCTGCAATGTATCTGAAAGACACACTTGCTACGAAAGGCCTTCAACAACTAATCAGCAGTCTCTCTAAAGATAAAGGTAAAGAACAGATCGATCCTCTCTTTCTTGAGCTCTTATCTTTCTAAAGTTATCTGATATTTGTTTTGAATCGGGTTTTTCAACAGAGGGAAGAATCATGGTGGAAGACATTGTAAGGTTAGGGAGGTTGGGAAGTAAGCCAGAAGAACATACAACAGAAGAAGAAGAATCAAATTGAGGACATAATACTCTTAGTTGTAGTGAAGATAGCAACTCTACATCAGGTTTTGCTGCTTAGACTTATTCAAGAGCGCAGGATTGAGTGAGACCTTTTTGCTAGCTACGTGAAAAGAGGTTTAATATTTTTTAAAGACAACAATTATTTTATTAGCCAAGAATGAGCACTTTCGATGGAGTATCTAGTTTACATACCGATATGGTTTTCTCAAAAAAATAAAAATAAAGTTTTAATTAAACTAAAAGAATTGGCCAATAAGAAAATGACATTGGAAAAAGAGTCTCTAGCACTATTGGCAAAGTCTTTCATTCTCAATAGTGGAAGAGACTAATGTGTAATGTGTCCTCTTTTTATTGGTCATTTTTTTATTTTTGTTTAAAACATTAATTTTAAAAGTTTGAGATACCCATTTAAAAAATTTAAGATACCCATTTTAAAAATTTTAAAACATTAACCTTCCGGAATTGTTGAAACGCGTGCTACGCGTTCTTCCTGCGCGTGGTGGGATAACCTTTCAATTATTAATTTGAGTTTTGCACGTGCACTACATGGGCCATGCCTTATACGCGTCCTTGCTTTAGTAGACCCCAGCGATAGTGTTTTAGTAAATTGCAATTAAGGCCTGGCCCATATGGTATCAGCTCATATAACTTCTAGCCCACTAAAGCACATTTTATTGATCGAAAATTCATTTACTGATACGATTTGATTTCGTCAAATACAAAACTGTCCAACCTAAATTTCAAACAATCTTCGATTTTAAGATGATTGATCCGACAATTAAGCTCCTGTAGTTTCAGAGCTAAGCCCTAAAGTACCCTTGTTTAACGAAAGATCTATGATGCTTGAATAGTATATTTACTAGTTTGATTGATGTTCCTCGTGCCTATTTGTTGGTCACAAAATCAGTTGTGTTTTTGTAAGATGTTATCATATCATAGTTTGATAATTTCTTTTAATAGTAAGTGGAATAATATGGTAATAGCAAAAAGAACTTTAGCACAAAAATCTATTGAAGAAAATAACAATCTTGATACATGTCAAGTACAAGAAGCTCTTTTAATTTGAGGTAGAAGAAGATAACAACAATGGCAGCCATAACATGACCATTGATGTGGTTGATGATGATGCATTAGAACAGGCCTAGGCTCCGTCAGCTACAGTGCTCTTTACTGTACTGATGTAAAGAACTGCATCCAAAGAAAACGGGTATGCTTACAGACAAAAGAAGAACAATATACAAAGAAGAAGAAGATAAGAGAGAAGAATATTTTAGTTACCATTGTTTCCACGGATAAAGGCGTCGCCATATTTGTTTTTGAGCTGCCCGTTTACATATTCCTCCGTCTGCTCCATTGCTATGTTCATATACCCATCAAGACAAGCAAGAATGCCTGTGTAGAAGATTTAAAAGACTTGATCAGAAACTCAATATTAAGCTTGACCCAGACCTTAGATTAGACAAAACTGAATCAGGCAACAAGAGAAACAAGTTGAGAATAATGATAAAAGTAGTCTCTCTTAAATGACCTTTAGGCCTTGATCATAAAAAAAACTGAGTTATCTATGTCTAGCATCCAGAGCCTCGAAAGTACAGTAAGTCAGTAACCGGAGACCCAAGCTTAAAAATCTCCTAGCCGAGTCTTTTTTTTTTTCTCTCTACTTTCTCATAGCTATCAATTTAACTTTCTACAAATTTCCACACAACGGCTTTCCCAAAATCTGGTTTCTTGGGAGTAGAAAATAAAATGTTCTTAAGAAAACCACAGAAAATGTAAGAAAACCTTCTCATTTTGAGAACTGTATTCAACGAATTAGTTAATATTTAGTTGAGCCGGATTAAAAATACAACTCTTTGGTATCACTAACATGGCCAAAGACAAAGGAACAAGTCCTAAGTCAAAACTTCTAAGCTAAAGTGAAGCAGAGATGATAGATAGACAAATTTGCAAAAGCTAAACCATCAACTACAAAACCAAAGCTACATAGCTACAGAGAGAGAGAGAGAGAGAGAGAGACCCACCTCGATAATCAACACCAGAGTTGAGCTTCACAACAACGGGTTTCCCACGAATCGATTTGAGGAAATCTGCAGGTGTCTTTGTACTTCCAGAAGCTTTCTCTCCAACTCCACTCATACTCATTTCCTCTTCTAAGCACGATCCTTTATCTAGCGGCAAAAACAATTGAGATCTCAAAATCAGTTGGGTCGCTCTTAAAATTTCCCACAAAGGCGAAAACGAAACTACGACTCAGATATATGATTATACGGTATAGTGAACCATCCTTCGTCAAGATTAAGCAAAACCCACAAAATTCGAACACAAAAACTCTGACGTAACCCATCGGAAAAGTAAATTCGTAGCTCTCAAAGATCTCAATAACAAAAACACTCCGAACCTTAAAACCCTAAACTTTCAACCCAAAGTAAGCGAGTCGATTGAAAGTAGCAGTAAAAGAAAAATCGAAACTTTCACATGGATTCATGAAACAAATAAGAAATCCATACCTGACCTACTCGAGTCGATGATACACCTCTGTTCGAATTTCTCAAAAAGTAAAGAGAGAGCGAAGAAATTATGAACCGGTCTAATGAACGGGTTTACAATAAATAACATAAGGGTTTAATTATTTACAATAACGAGCGCTTTCAGATAATAATAATTGAAATATTGGTCCTTTATAAATTTAACATTTTTTAAATTGGTGTAGAATTAAATCTCAAAGTGCGTTTTGGTTCGGGCCTCAGTTGTTTTCTCTTCTCTCTCGCTCGCTCGCTTTCTCTACAGATCCCTAAATTCTCTCCTTTGGACCGTTAATCCCAAACCCTAAAATCCTCACAATCTTCTTCATCCTCAATCTCTACTTGTCTTTCTCCTGAAAGAAATTTGGAGACTTTTTCTTTCTGGGTGAAATTTTTGATTATATCATCAGCTATGGGGAAGAATCAAGCTTACAAGGCTATGCAAAGATCTAGGGTTGGTTCCAGCTCGGCGCAGCCAGATGAAGTTGAAGACGGAATGGTTTGTACCTTTTCATACTAGTTTCTTAATTGCAACTGATATTGATTTTACGTCTCAAGAAATCTAATTTGATTTTGATTATCTTCGTGTTAATGGGTTATCGAGCTGCTGTAGAATTAAGCCTACAATCTCTTGCAGATCCTTTATGAGTCCCAATTTTGATGGAAGAACTTTGTATCTAATCTGCTAGGGCTTTTTGATAATACCAACTCATGTTTAGATATAATTGTCAAATTGATTCAATGGTCTCTCATTTTTGTTGTAATCTGTGAACACATTAAGCATTTGGACAAGTCAAACTTTGATATGGAGCAATTTGCTTCTTTCTCTGTCAAGTTTTTTTTTTTTTTTTATTGTTCGGCTTGATGATCATATATTGTATAAGTGCTGGAACGTTTCTGATGAGGAGTGTCTCAGGTGGATGGTTCATTTCATACACCAGAGTGGCATGCGGCTCGTTTGGCTAGCCTTAAGACGACACATACAATTACATGGGAAGAGTATAAGAAGAAGCAAAAGGTAATCTTTTATGTCGTTTTGAGACTTTCCGTAGTAACATAAGGTTAAATCTTCTAATTGTTGTATGGAATGCTAGTCATTGTTATAATCCTGTATAAGATAAATTGACCATTGATGCTAAGTATTCATAAGATTGCTATTATTGTTGTCAATTTAGAAGCTTTAATTCAACAAATCATTCCCCTCTGTCGCTTTAAGTGTTTATTGTGTAGTCATATCGAAAATACTGTTTCTTTCTTCCTTGTTACATCTCTATCTATGTCGAGGTTTAAAAGTAACTCTAGCTTCTTATTTTGGATAACACATAGATTGTCAAGCTCCTGCAATATCAGTTTCTTACCTTTTGCTGCTTCTCTGCATTGTGAATATGGAACATTAGGAATTGTTTTTAACATTGTATCTTTTGTTACGTGAAATTTTAAGGAAGAAGAACTAAAAAAGGGAGAAATTGAAGCAGATACCGATAAACTGATGCGTGAGTATAGAGCTCAGCTGGATGCAGAAAGGGCATTGAAACTCTCCAAGGGAAGGAATTATTCTAGTGATAAGTCTCGAAAAGGTAAATATAATATGATCAATTTAACTAGATAGAATATCTAAACCTTTTTTTGAGGATGTTATTAACTGGTTGCCATGACCTAACAGATAAGAAAGATAGAGATTCGAAGAAGAAAAAAAGCAAAAAGAGAAAGGTGCTTATAAAGAACGTAGCCTAAATCAGATGTATTCATGTTTTATAGCTTCTGTTAACATTTACAATGTTGGTTTGTTGTAGCATTATTCATCCTCAGAGTCGTCATCTAGTAGTGATGAAGATGAATCGAGAAGATCGAGATCAAGTTCTAAAAGATCAAAGAAGGAGAAGAAGCACAAGTCCAGCAGAGACAAACACTCCAGCAAAAGTAAAGACGAAACAGACGGCCCTGTACCACTCTCTAGATTCTTTGGCAATCTGAAGAATTGACACAAGAAAACCTTGCAAAAGAACCATTACAAAGAGCAAGATTTGTCTTCAATCCAAATACTCAAATTAGGATATGATTGCCTTCTGCTTGTTGCAATGTTATATTTTTGACAATAGCTCATGTATTATTATTTGTTGGATTGAGAGTTGCAAATAATGTCTACATAATCAATCAAAGTTTGTTTGTTTTCCCTCGTTAAAATTAAAATTGACAACATAAAAAGGATTTATTAGGGAAACTAGAAGAAAATTATAGCCCGTTAATAATGTTGTGAGAGATTCTTGTCTAAAAGACTCTGAAAAGACAAAAAGAAAAGAAATATACAAAAAAACTAAAAAGACAAGAAAAACAGAACGAGGTTCAAAAAGCTGCATTGGTCCTCTCTAAGCATCTCTCAAAAGATTTAAAGAGCCAAGGTAAATAAAGAGAAGACAAGACTGTTTGAAGAATTGTTGTCAAGGCAAAGTCAATCTTTCTTGTCAACTTTTGGTTGGTCTTGAGGGTTGAAAGCCAAGACTATACAATGACATAAACTGACCTGAGATTCTCTTTCTAGAGTCAAATGTTAACATCTTCTCCATCAAGTCTACGACTAGAGGAGGCAAATTGGGGAATTTCTCGGAGAAAGAATGGTGGGGAAACGAAGGAACCTTTTGCATGTATTGCTTAGCGGGTTTATGCAATGCTCCAGGCTCTTCTTCAGGTGGAGTCCCTAAGAGCTGCAAAACAAAGTTTGAAATTAATTAAGAGTCACAAAAAGAGGTATGTTCTTGGCACAAAAGAATGAGTTTAACTTTACTACCTCCATAATCAAACGAAGTTGATGAACTTGATTGTTACCGGGGAAGAGAGGTTTCCGGTTAAGTGTTTCCATGAAAATACAACTAACAGACCAAACATCTATTGATGTGGTATAATTAGCACATCCCAACACAAGTTCGGGTGCACGGTACCATCTTGTGACAAGATAATTAGTCATGAGATGACTCTCATGAATGATACGAGCAAGCTCGAAGTCAGAGATTTTTAACTCCCATTTTTCATTTGAAAAGGATATTGTTTGGTTTTAAATCTCTATGCACCACATTGGCTGAATGAATGTACTTTAATCCACACAGGATTTGGTACAAGATATACTACAAAAGAAAATGAGAGAAAGAAATTTAACATTCTCAAGTTCTCTAATTAATCAAATTAATTTAAGTTTCAAGAATAGTTTCAAACTCAAACCTTGAAATGATCTTGGTTTAGTTCTTGCTTGGATCTCAAGACTTCAAAAAGGTGGACGTCCATGAATTCATTTACAATGTAAACATCTTCATAGAATTTCTCTGAGGTGGCAGTATCACGTCTTTGAGTCCAATAACCTATGGAAAATGATATTATTTAATTAGCTACTAATGAATAAAATTAAAAAATGTTGAGAAAATTGTGATGAAATCAAACTAACATTTTCATGGTTCAAGTGACGAAGAATCTTGATTTCACGGAGAGTTCTCTTCTTCCATAATGTTATTAAATGCATGCATTGTTTTCTTTATTGCTACCTTCACATTGGTCTCTGAGTTCACAGCCGAACTGTAAAAGAAAAGGTGAAAAATGAAAATACATGTAAATGTGTCAATGGTTTTCAAAGTAACAGAAAACAAAAAAAAACTGTAAAAATCGTGAAATTTTAGTGAATCCTAAGGTTTTACAGATGCATATAGTTCTTTTTTTGATATGAAGATCCGGATCTAGTCAGGGCCGGTCCAAAAATTTTGAAAGCTCTAAACAAATTGTAAATTTATATATATGTAATTTCTGTATCTTGCAAATATATGCTTGTAGTTTATATATAATGTAAAATTATTCATAATCAAATATAATTTTGTCATGATTATATTTTGTCATAATCAAATATAATTTTGTCATGATTTTCTGGGAAAATAAAAGAAATTTTTTCTCACCAATCAATCTTCTACCATCTACAACCTAAGATCTATAAATTATTAGAAAAAATGAAACTATACCAAAGTTATAAAAAAAATATAAGTAAAAAGCCAAAGATAAGAGGTTGAAAGAAAATTACGTACCAAACAATGCCAAAAGCACCTCTGCCAATAAGTATATGGTTGGTGATTTATTTTGAGGAGATTTTGAAGTTAATTCCATCTATATTGTATTGTATAAATCTATCGTCGTAACTGAAATTATCCAAAACTTCTTCAACCATGAGGATATGAAACATCGTCAATAATCTTGCAGTTGGTTTCCGTCGTCTTAACACCGTTAGTTGATTCCATGACCGCTCGGGACCTCACAAACCTAAATTATTTGATTAAATTTGTTTTTAGCTGATTAGTATAGTAAATTAACAAATAATTTATAGTGTGAGCATGTGGAATTTTTAAACTCATGGTGGACCCAGGAGATAGTTTTGGTAAATACTTATAGGTTTTTTTCCAAATATTAATAGTTTAAAGTAAAAATTATTGTATAACTTGTGGAAAATTTGCTGGAAAAATGAAACTGACAGCAATATTTCCATAGTTATATTTTTTTACTAAACTATTAATATTTGAAAACAAAAATAGCTATTAGTATTTACCAAAACTATTTCCTGCGTGCACTATGAGTTAATAAATTACACATACACTATGAGTTTCCTTAGATATATCAATACAAAATTTATGTTGATTTAGTTATTAATAAACGATTGGACGTGCAATCCTATATGTTGAATATTGGACGTGCAATACTATATGTTTAATATATTAAAAAAAAAAGAAAGAAAAAGAAGAAAAGAATATGGATACTAAATTATTTCGACACGCGTAAATAATGTATGAAATATAATTTAATATAACTATTTACGATTTTTACGTTTTAATCTTTTGCCAGATGACTTATCGTGCATCGTTCATATGCTTGGCTTTTAATCCATAGCTTTTTGTCTTATCTAACTTTTGACCCAACTAGTTCCAAATTTGCAAAACAAATCTCACCATCATAGGAAAACTGAAAAGGTACAAGGTTGAATTTTTTTTTTTTTCCATCAAGGTACAAGGTTGAATATTGTGTCTCAATTATGAATGTTAACGATTTCAAGAGAGACGAACAGAGTAATTCTCAGCAATTATAAGAAAAGATAAAATAAAAGTTGGAGCCTTTACGCTGCTGCATCAACGTTGTTCAAAGCTTCTTCAGATGATGATGATGCATCTTGGAGATTTTCAGAAGTTTCATCAGACGGCTGAGATTCATGCTTAGCAGCAGCTTGTAAAACACGGCTTCGAACATCTGAGGAAGAAGGTGAAGTTGGGAGGCCAACACCATTTGTCTCAAGTTTTCCTGCAGCCCATGAGAAAGCCTGAGCTCCGATTCTCACAGGTGCAAGCAACAGGCTTTAAGATAAAGAAGAAACAATCTTTGTTAATACAGAACACAGAGGTTTCGCTGAGTTTTTTTTTAATGGAAGAAGGGTACAATGATGGCCTTTTTATACCTGACGTCTTGTTTGAAGTCTTCAGAGTCATTATATGAAGAAAGTCGTCGGTATATAGTCTGCATAATATCTGAGACTTGAGTAACAAAACAAAGAAACGATATTTGACATGTAAAGCTTAGAAGTTAGTAAATGGGAGTAGCATATAAATACCTGACCGAGGCCAATGACAGCTATGAGTTGCAGTGTTGCCTCCCACTCTGCAAGAAACATAGCAATCATGTTACTACAGAGTTGAAAGTGAGGAACTTGGTGTTGTGGTGAGAAGGAGAGATTCTAAAGGGGGAAATGAGAAAGAATTACACGCACCAGACAATGCATACAATGCTGCAAAGAACCCCTACATAGATCGCTTTTGTGTTAGTCAGGATGGGAATACTATTTTATGGAAAAAGTAATTTAGAAATCATTCGCATACCACACCAACTCCAAATATTTGCAATGGGGAAGGATTTAGCTCCTCAAGAATCGCCTCAGCTTCCTGAAAAGCATTTAGGATGTTTAACTTATTGATAAAGTGGTTTAAGAGTAGTTTCGGTTTCATCCAAAGCAATAGTCAAAAAAGAATTGTGTTCATATAGTAACACCGATAGTAAAGCTGCTTAATAAAGTTGAGAGAAACAGTGATAGATACTTCGTTGAGGATGGAAAATGTTGTCTCAGGTTTCAGCTCTTTCACACGAAGACCTTCCTTAACCCATGATCTAAACCCACCTTGAACCAAGTATGGATTCTGTCACATTATAAGCAACCAAAGGAGAGCTTATTTCGAATGTCTTAAGGTAACTATTTTTACTCAAAAAGTGAATTACACCAGAATTACTTGCCTTGATCCCAACTTTTCTCAAGGTTCTTGCAATGCCCTTAGAACGAGTTCCATCAGCATCCATGACTATAACCTTGGACCTGTCCTATAAGTGGCAGGTAAGCAAAATTTGTGAGATGTCAGCATACTTTAGGAACTGAAGCTCCACCAATGGACTGCTTGGGTATGCACAAAATCATAGCAAGTTACGCAAGTGGCATACCTGAACTGCTTTCAAGTTCTTGATGATAACTGCTGTTAGGAAATCATCGAATTCACTTCCACCCTTCAGTAGCCGTTTAACAGCACCATCAACCTTAACATGAATAAAAAAAAGAACCATAAAAACGTGTAGAAAGTTAAGGATTTTTCCTTATTGCGTTTTCACTGTTTAATCATTGATTTTTTTGTGTGGCAGTGATTGCTGAAACTTTGTTGTGTTCATATATTACATCAGTGGAGTATCTATATTCAGTGTAGTCAACAACAATGTGGATGATGAAATCAACCTCAGGCAGTGTCACACTAGAATATCGAAAACGAGCTGCTCTCCGCAGATCAGGGATTCCATCTTTCTCTCTCAAGGCCTTCAAGATGAACATTTTAATTTCAAGCGTAAGTCCTTGATAAACATTATGTGAAAGAAACAACCAAATTGTGGAGAGTTTTGAAAAGATTAACATGGAAATCGTTGGAAACTTAAGAGCATCTTACTTCAGGCCTGACATCAATGAGTACTGATTTTTCTCTTGATGTTAAAAGCTCCAGAGTTGAAGTTGGAGACAAATCTCCAGCATATCCACCATATGTCCAAACCCGATATAGAACCCTGCAAATATCTGGTGGAAAATATAAACTCGTCTACACTACATTGTTCTTCTCTCAAAAGGCAATAAATATCTATCCAGGGTAAGAAAAGCCGTGTACCAAAAGGATCCTGTGGTGCCTACGAAGAGAAAAAGGTGAATGATTGGGTCATCTGGATTCAAGCCGAAATTTCTCTCCAAACTTCCAATGGCAGCATATACCTGTTCATCATGATGCTGTTAGAAACATGTAGTCCCTAAAGAATTGTTTTTCTTTTAACGAAAAATATGAATGGAACCTTAAGTATATAAGACAAAGCACCTGCTGCAACACAGCTCCCACAGGCTTCAATACTTTTAGAGCAACATCTTCTGATGAGTTAAGCGCACTCTTAACATCTGGAGGAAGTAATTCCTTTGCTAACCCATAAGAGTACACAACAAGAGAAGCTCCATTTGTTACAGAACTCTCTGCAATACTAAGTGATTGCCTCAACAGATCAATGGCAATAAAAGCTGCTCTGTTTGAAGCTTCCTTCAAGCCAGAAGAGAATCTCGATAACTTGTCTCCAGCTATATCTCCTGTTTGGTCTACCGTAGAAAACACATTGTTAAATGCATTATCTACAACTTCAGAAGCATTCTTTGTAATGGATGTCACGGAAGACGACAAGGAATCCAAAGTGTTCTTTACAGCATTTTCTCCTTGGTTTAGTGAAGAGCTGAAGGACTCCTTGACCCCAGAAGAAAAGTCATCAAAGCTAGCTTTTGCATCAGGAAGTGATCCTTGATTGAGATCTAGAGTATCCGGAAGAGAGACAGAACTATTCGGAGATATATCAACAATCGATTTGGTTCCCGATTCAACCGAGTCTATAAGGCTACCAGTCTTTTCGGTTAAAGTCTCAGTAGCAAGGCTTTCAACAGGGGAAACATCTGCAACCACAGCTTCAACAGGGGAAAAATCTGCAGCATTTTCTACATATCTTAGTCCCCCATCACCTGCTACAACAGCTTCTCTCATGTCATAAACCATGTAGTTTAATTTGTTCAACTCATTCTTGTTTTCGATAGTACTGGTGAAGAAACTTCCAGTGGCTTGAGTTAAGAAACTCTTCTGAAGACGTGTTCCACTAGAGATACCAAAGAAGGCGTTATCACCAGAACAGCATCTGTGAATCAACTCTCTCCTTAAGGAAGAACACCCTCGCCAATTGCCAGGAAATAAAATCTGCAGAAACAATCCGTTATAAGATACTTGTCTATGCAAATGAACTCAAAACAGTTGTTCTCAAAACATATATAACAAAGCATATTCACCACAGCCCAAGTAAAACATAGAATCCCTAAAAAATCAATATTTCTTCTACTATTTAGGTTACCTAATTCCAATTTTAGAAAGAAAATCCTCACCTGAGAATGGTAATGGCAGCTTGTGGCCGAGCAGAGGGGAAACATTTTGGTCAGTCCTGGATTCTTCTTATAGCAATCTCATAGCTAACATACCGGAAAAGAAACAACAAAGATATTTCAGAATAAAGAAACGTTCCAAGGAAACAAAAAGGAAGAAGAAACAGTGACTAAACAAGAAGATACAGACAAAAAGGCTCCAGCAGCAGATTTAAAAATTAAAATAATGGTTTTCGTCTGAAACATGCAACAAGAAAACCCATTATCCAATTATCCAGTTTGAGCATGTTGGGAACCTTAAATTGATAAACTTTAGCGATAATCAAAATCAACAGAAGAAACAAACTTAAAGAGAGATCAAATGCAGTAAATTTAACCTACCTGGGTCAAGGTCGACGATGATAAAGTTTCATGAGAAGAGTGGACTGAGCTGGATGAATCAGCTGTAATGGTGATTGCGTTGAAAAAGATGAGGCGCGTGGATTCGAAAGAGATTGTGTCGCAATTTGGATTGGGTGGAGGAAGATAAGCGAAGAGAATCGTGTGGCTTGTTAGAGCCGTTATTTCATCATCTCTCCCCTCTATTTATTTATTTTGTCTTTTATTTATGATTGGGTCAATCTGTTACATTTTAAAACTAATGGGGGCAATGTCGAAGTTATGAAACCTTTCTACTCTTTTTCACAAATCATTTACACAATTGAGACACGTGTCGTAATATGATTGTTTCTGTTCTGTGGGTTGAGTAACAGCAGATTTGCTCTTCCTCTTCGCCTATGACTTGGTGAATTTTGCATCTGATCATCTCTGCAACTTCATGCTTCCTTCCACGGTGAGTTCCTTCTCTTTTGCCTAATGTTTAGATTCGATTTCTGTGAAGATTTTATCTTTCTCGGAATATGAATATTCGATTTGCGTCTATAATTTTGCTAGTCTGAGAAATCTTAGATCTCTGGTACTCAGATTTATTTTTTTCTACTTTTATCTGGAAGTTGTGAGAACATTCTGAGCTTTTTGATATTGGAAATAGTTTTTGAGTATTGATGCTGCATTTTGGGATTCAGTTGCTATTTATATCTCTGGATGTCAAGTGATAAGAGTTCCTCATTTCATTTTTGCTTTTGTTAGATTGTTGGTTCCATATTGATAAAAAAGAGAGCACCTGCTCTGCTTGGCCCTGAGTTCAGATGGATCTGCATACGTCAGGTGACTTCTCTTTTGTCATTTTCACTAGTTTTCATTGTGTTTCTTTCTGAAGATCTCTATATGTTTTTCACTCTTTTGGTTGGCTAATACCTTATCTTCTTGCATTAGGTGGTTCAAAAAATACATCTATAGTTGTTGTCACCTTAGATTCCGGTGAGGTCTATGTCATAGCAAGTCTGTTATCTAAGGTTGGCACTCAATTAATCTATATCGATCCTACGACTGGTATCCTGCGTTACAATGGGAAGCCTGGTCTTGATAGTTTTAATTCCGAGCGTGAAGCCCTAGATTATGTCACGAATGGATCAAGAGGAGGTATTAGAAGCTCAATTTATGGCAGGGCACTACTTGGTTATGCTGTGTTGGGGAGCTTTGGGATGCTTCTAGTTGCGACCAGGCTAACTCCAAGTATTCCAGATTTGCCTGGTGGTGGATGTGTATATACAGTGGCTGAGAGTCAATGGGTCAAAATACCACTTCACAATCCACAGCCTCAAGGGAAAGGTGAAACCAAGAATATTCAGGATTTGACAGAGCTTGACATCGACGAGAAGCACTATTTCTGTGATACTAGGGACATCACTCGCCCCTTCCCAAGCCGTATGCCAGTGCAAACCCCTGATGATGAATTTGTTTGGAATAGATGGTTATCCGTGCCTTTTAAGAATATTGGTCTGCCTGAACTCTGTGTAATTCTTCTGCAGGTTTGTCCTCCTCCATTAATGAATTTATGATGGTTGATCAACCTATCCGATTTTGGTTTTTATATGAAGTTTCAAAAGTATCTGAATTGATATTCTAAGATGATGTACATCATTTCATGTCTTCTTATTCAATGTTAATTATAGGGGTTTGCAGAATATCGACCTTTTGGGAGCTCAGGTCAGCTAGAAGGGATTGTTGCTTTAATGGCCCGCCGTAGCAGACTGCATCCAGGCACTCGTTACCTAGCTAGGGGAATAAATTCATGTTCTGGTACAGGTGAGATGCTCCCACAATTCTCCTATTTCTTTCCTTTTCTGTTGTTAGAACTTCTATTAGTTTTCAATGTTTTTGGTTGGACTCTGTGCCTACCAAATTCTGGATACTTGTATGACTATTTATTTCCCATGGAACCCTTAAAATGAATGGCTGTCTGGAAGACAGGTATACATTTGATGAAAGTGTGGCTGTGTATTTGACTGGGGCCTAAGTTTAGAAGTATATGTTTAGTGCAGGTAACGAAGTTGAGTGTGAGCAGCTTGTATGGACACCTAAAAGGCAGGGTCAAAGCGTTGCTTTTAACTCGTACATTTGGCGACGTGGCACCATACCAATATGGTGGGGTGCAGAATTGAAGATGACTGCGGCAGAAGCAGAAATTTATGTGGCAGATAGGGATCCGTATAAAGGAAGCACCGAGTATTATCAAAGGTTAAGCAAGCGATATGATACTAGGAGTCTAGATGCACCAGTTGGGGGAAACCAGAAGCAAAAGGCTTTTGTTCCAATAGTGTGCATTAACTTGCTAAGAAGTGGAGAAGGGAAATCAGAATCTATCTTAGTACAACATTTTGAAGAATCAATGAACTTTATCAGATCCAGCGGAAAGCTTCCTTATACTCGTGTTCACCTGATAAATTATGATTGGCATAACAGTGTGAAATTGAAGGGGGAACAGCAAACAATTGAAGGATTATGGATGCATCTAAAATCAGCCACTATGGAAATAGGAATTTCTGAAGGTGACTATTTGCCTTCACGACAAAGACTGAAAGATTGCAGAGGTGAGGTGATCTGTATTGATGACATTGAAGGTGCCTTCTGTTTGAGAGCGCATCAAAATGGGGTGCTACGCTTCAACTGCGCTGATTCTTTAGATCGAACAAATGCAGCTAGTTTCTTCAGTGGTCTTCAAGTATTTGTAGAGCAGTGTAGAAGGCTGGGAATATCACTTGATACTGATCTTGGATATGGTTATAATTCTGTTAATAATCATGGCGGATATAATGCTCCTCTTCCACCGGGATGGGAAAAAAGAGCTGATGCAGTTACTGGAAAATCGTATTATATAGATCACAATACTAAGACAACTACATGGAGTCATCCATGTCCTGACAAACCATGGAAGAGACTTGACATGAAGTTTGAGGAGTTTAAGAGATCAACTATCTTATCTCCTGTGTCTGAGCTTGCAGATCTTTTTCTGCAACAAGGTGATATCCATGCAACCCTCTATACTGGCTCAAAAGCTATGCACAGCCAAATTCTCAACATCTTCAGCGAAGAATCAGGAGCATTTAAACAGTTTGCTGCAGCACAGAAAAACATGAAAATTACTCTACAGAGAAGATATAAAAATGCAATGGTTGATAGTTCACGGCAAAAGCAGCTGGAGATGTTTCTGGGAATGAGGCTTTTTAAGCATCTTCCATCAATTCCTGTCCAGCCTTTACATGTAAGCAAATTGTCACAATTTCAGTAAAGTTCTTCCCATTTTACAACTCACTGTTTCCATGTATATAAACTGCTCCAAAGTATGAATCACATTTTTGCGCCTAGGTTATTTTGTTTCATGCTGGACAGATGCTCTTTCTTTCTTTTCTTTTTTTGTTGTAAATAGATGATTTCTAATAGAATAACTTCTTCGTGGAATTTCTTGCTTTTTAAATTCTCGGTCGCTCACTGCAACAATATTCACATCAGGTACTTTCTCGACCATGTGGTTTCTTTCTGAAACCTGTACCTAGCCTGTCCGAAAGTTCCAATGATGGGTCTAGTCTGCTGAGTATCAAGAGGAAGGACATAACTTGGGTACCTCCACTTGGATATAATATTACCTCGTCGTTCTCATTGCTTAAAGACTTGAGCTGAAAATTTTCCCTGCTTTTTATATATTTTGCAGCTATGTCCACAAGCTGCAGATATTGTTGAATTATTTATCTATCTCAG
Organism: Cardamine occulta; assembly: GCA_028015245.1. Classification (NCBI taxonomy): domain Eukaryota; kingdom Viridiplantae; phylum Streptophyta; class Magnoliopsida; order Brassicales; family Brassicaceae; genus Cardamine; species Cardamine occulta. Next base: position 16,960,989 of record CM051379.1, on the reverse strand, counting down.
TGAGCCTTGCCATGTATGTCAACTTCTACTTACCATTTCCCATGGTGCGGATGATTTGACATGTCCATCCACTGTGGACGTGAGAACTGGACGTCACATAGAGGACCTTAAATTGGTTGTTGAGGTTGACTCTCTTTTAGGTCTTGTCCCTTTTCTTTTATTGTTTGGAGGAGATCATGTAGACTTCCATGCAAGTTAGTTCAACTGGATTACCGATTGCCTGTAATTATGTTTTGTGTACAGGGGGCTTCCATACCACGCTGTGCAAATGGTACAAATCTTCTGATACCCTTATCAGGGTCAATTAGTTCTGAGGATATGGCTGTTACTGGAGCTGGTGCACGTCTTCATGAAAAAGATACATCGAGTCTTTCACTGCTGTATGATTTTGAAGAACTAGAAGGGCAGTTGGATTTCTTAACCCGTGTAGTTGCTGTTACATTTTATCCAGCTGGTTCTGTTAGAATTCCTTTGACTCTTGGTCAGGTACTTACTAATTTTAAAACTGTGAACTATTGGTTTATCTACTTCATCATGCTCTTAACTAGTTAAAGTTTGTGAATAGCCATCATCAAAAGAGGAAACAGTTTAAAACAACCACTTTTTCTGCATTGTGTTTGTGCTGCAGATAGAAGTCCTCGGAATTTCTCTTCCGTGGAGAGGAATGTTTACTGGCGAACGTACTGGAGGAAGATTAGCTGAACTTTCTAGGAAACCAGATGAAGATGAAATTCCTTTTTCATCTTGTTCTGACTTGAATCCGTTTGCTGCAAAATCTTTACAGACTGAAACTGTGTCCACACCAGTACAACAGAAAGATCCTTTCCCCGGTAATCTGCTTGACCTTTTGACAGGAGAGGTCTCTTCTTCTGACTCCTTCCCACAACCTGTGGTGGAATGTGTTGCAAGTGGAGGAAATGACATGCTTGATTTCTTAGACCAAGCAGTTGTTGAATATAGTGGCTCTGAAACTGTCTCCGGCGGGTCTTTCCCACAAGATAAAAGGCCTAAGGAAAGTGATGCTCATATGTACTTAAATTGTATAAAGTCCCTTGCGGGTCCAAACATGGTATGTTACTTCATCCTTATTAAATTTAACTTTAAGAGGGAAATTGCTTTTCTGGAAATGCATTTAATTCTTGTCACAAACTATTTCTGATCGTATGATTCTTTTCTTGGTTTAGCTATTCTTCTCACATGTAATCTTTCTTCTTAAAGTACCATTTTTATGGCTAAACTTAGTTCCTGCACGTCTGATATAATACAGGGAAGGAAGCTTGAGTTTGTAGAAGCTATGAAGCTTGAAATTGAACGTCTACGCCTAAATATTTCTGCAGCAGAAAGAGATAGGGCATTGTTATCAATTGGAATTGATCCTGCTACCATTAATCCAAACTCTTCCTATGATGAGTTATATATTGGAAGATTGTGCAGAATAGCAAATGCACTTGCAGTTCTGGGGCAGGCTTCTCTTGAAGATAAAATTATAGCTTCTATTGGTCTAGGGAAGCTGGAAAATAATGTGATAGATTTCTGGAACATAACCGGAATTGGTGAGGGTTGTGATGGGGGAAAGTGTCAAGTCCGAGCTGAGGTCAATAAAAGTTCAGTTGGATCTTCTACCAAGAGTTCAGGAGGAGAGTCCGGCTCAGTGTTCTTGTGTTTCCAATGTATGAAAAAAGCTTGCAAGTTTTGTTGTGCTGGAAAAGGAGCTCTTCTGCTTTCAAAATCCTACTCCAGGGACACTGCAAATGGTAGTGGAAGTCTCACAGATGGCTCTGCTGCTTCAATAGGTTCAAATCATTACATCTGTAAAAGATGCTGCAGCTCGATAGTGCTTGAAGCCTTAATTGTAGATTATGTAAGGGTCTTGGTCAGCTTGCGAAGAAGTGGCCGTGTTGATAATGCTGGTCGGGAAGCTTGGAATGAGGTATTTGGATCTAACATTACCAATCATCTTACTGTTAGAGGTCAACCTTCTCCTAATCGAGAAGACTTGATTTTCCTTCGTCAAATTCTGGGTCAAGAGGAGTCTCTTGCTGAGTTCCCATATGCAAGCTTCTTACATAAGGTAATTTGCTTTTTATATGTTTTAAAATTACTAGTATCACTTCATTATCTTTGAAAAGGGCTGTTATATGATACCTGATCCTCCTTTCTCTCTTTTGGATGTAGGTCGAAACTGGGACTGATTCAGCACCATTTTTCTCATTGCTCACCCCTCTGAATCTGGCTTCATGTAATGCCTACTGGAAAGCTCCTCCTTCTGCAAACTCTGTTGAAGCTGTCATCATTCTCAATAGCCTTTCAGATGTCAGCAGTGTGATTCTACTCGTTAGTCCATGTGGTTACTCTGATGCTGATGCTCCTACTGTAAGTTTGACTTTTCTATCTTCAGTTGAATTCTTGTTAATCCATGCCATAAATTGTGTGATAATGTGGCCACAATAATGACATGATTGCACTCATTTCAACATTTTATGTGTGTCCATTGCAGGTCCAAATTTGGGCGAGCAGCGATATAAATAAGGAAGCAAGGACTTTGATGGGAAAGTGGGATGTAGAGTCCTTTGTTAGATCTTCGCCTGAGCTGTATGGTCCAGAAAAGTCTGGTGGAGATAGTAGATCACCTAGGCATATAAAATTTGCTTTCAAGAATCCTGTTCGCTGCCGCATTATATGGATAACACTGCGTCTTCCCCGGCTTGGATCTAGCTCTGTTAGTTTGGACAAAAACATTAATCTCTTATCTTTGGATGAGAACCCATTTGCTCCAATTCCTCGACGTGCCTCGTTTGGAGCAACCATTGAGAATGATCCATGTCTTCATGCAAAACGCATCTTGGTGACTGGAAACACCGTGAGGGACAAAACGCTTGCATCATTACAAAGTGTTGAGAGCATGAGCATAAGAAACTGGCTGGACAGAGCCCCACGTTTGAATAGATACCTGGTTAGTACCTTACAGAACTACTTGTTCTTTCGCCTTTTCACATGGCATTTCCTTTACTAGTGTCAATAATCTTTGTTTTTTCATCTTCCAGATACCAGTCGAGGCTGAGAGACCATTGGAGAATGATCTAGTCTTGGAACTTTATCTCCAACCTGCTTCACCGTTAGCTGCTGGATTCCGTTTAGATTCTTTTAACGCTATAAGGCCTCGTGTGACCCACTCGCCTTCTTCAGATGTAGTTGACATTTGGGAACCCGCGAGTATCATAATGGAAGATCGACATGTCTCTCCAGCCGTCTTGTATATACAAGTATCTGTTCTTCAGGTATCTATCTATCTCTTCTCCTCCCCCTGGTTTTTTAATCCTCATAAACCGAAACCTTCTAATATGTGAATCCAAATATTGTCTCTCTACAGGAACAGTACAAAATGGTGACAATTGCGGAGTACAGATTGCCTGAGGTGAGAGTTGGAACAAAGATGTATTTCGACTTCCCCAAACAGATTCAAGCACACAGAGTATCGTTTAAGCTGCTTGGAGATGTAGCAGCTTTTGTAGATGAACCCGCAGAGACTGATGAATTGAGTGGTCGGGCTTCTCCTTTTGCTGCGGGACTGTCTTTAGCAAACAGGATTAAGCTATATTACTATGAGGATCCTTATGAGGTAGGCAAATGGGCTAGCCAAGCCTGATATACTTGATTCAATCTCACACTTTCGCTGGTATTGGAATTTTTGTTTTCCTTTTCCTCTAAAATTAGTTTGTGTTATTTTTTGTGTGTGATGAATATACTTATATACTTGGTAATGAATATTTGGAAGTGATTAGGTTCGTGTTTCACATGTTCCATAATAACCCAACTAATTTTGTTTGTTTTCTTTTCTAAAAACTTGGATTTCTTAACACTCCAATTATAAAGTTATTTATTAAAATAGACATCCCTCTTATTCTCGCAAACCTATCAGTTGCACAAAGAAATAATCACATTAATATGATCATCTATTCTACTAAAACAATATTGACGGACATGGGAATTGTAGTTACGAGTAAAGACCGAAGCAAACGCCGAGAAAAGACGAGAATATTCATCAGACTGAAAGTGGTTTACCTAACCTAAGGCTTGTCATCAGAGGTAGCATTCTTCAGACATGCGATGAGCTTTTCTCCGACGTCCAGCATATCCGAAAGTTGTCTCCCTTGGTCCTCTCGCCTTTGTCCGATCGTATGTATCCATCCAGACATATCTTAACGGAATCTTCATCGGTCTTCCCTATGAATGCCTCCACATGCATGTCTCCCTTCTTCTCTTCTCAGCTTCCTCCGTTCTCAGGCGACCTGACGACGCAACGACGGTTGCTTTCTTGATATTCGTGCTTCCTTTCACACTACAATTTTTAACGGCATCGATCAGGTTCTCCAAGGCTTCCTTCAGACTTATCTTAGTATGGGTTTTATCCTTGAAGAGAAACCTTACACTGTATTATTCTATAAATAACAAACTTTTATTCTATAGACAAATTATTTCATGTATATGTATAATTTGTTTTTCTTTAATATATCATAAATCTTCCATAAAGAGAAAACTATTATCTTGGGAGATAGGATCATAGGAAGGGAAAAATAAGAACACATTCTCCACGTTAACTTCTAGTCAGTGTGGTCACTTGGTTGGTGATCAAAAAACATTTTAATTAATCTCTATGTATATATAATGATATAAAAAAAACTACTATAAATTTAAAATCATTTACCAAATATTTAAACATTTGTTTGAACAAAAATCCTGGATAAAATAAAACAATTGAACAAAAAAAATTGATCTGTCATAGAGAAAAAAAAAAACCCATAAAAATATTTGGTATCAAGATCAACTGAAACTTAAGCTTAGTCTAAAAATGGACCGTCGTATCTGAAATTCAATCGACGTCGTTTTTTCCGAAAAATACAAAAAAGTAGAGATCATGGCGATGTTCATGGCTTCAAGGTTTAACCACGAAGCTAAGCTCGCTTCTCAGTTCCTGTTTACACTTTTAGGAAAGCGAAGTTACAACACATCCATGGCCGCCGCATCTTCCTCAGCTCTCTTCCTTAATCCGTTGACTTTTTCTTCTAGTCTCCGTCATTTCAGATGCTCACCTGAAATCTCTTCTCTCTCCTTCTCCACGCGTGCGGCTTCTTCTGATTTCTCTCTAACGATGAAGGGTCAGAGTCGGAGTTTTGGGGATGTCTCGCAACGAGATCCATCTGTTGTGTGTGACGCCGTTAAGCGCGAGATTGGAGTTGATGGACTCAACATTGCTGATAATGTGTCCCAGGTTAGATTGGTTTTTTATTCGTAGAATTTAAAATTGAAATTGAAGGCATTTATCTATCTATAAGATGTCCAAGCTAAATTGGTGAATGTCGCAAGTGTGATTATCCACTAAAATTTGAAACTTGATTAGCTCATGGAGAATGCAAAATGTGAAATTTTTCATTTTTAAGCATTTCAGATGCTTTTCTCATCGATGTGGCATGTTATATCTGGTGCATACATGTACTCGATTGCTTTTGTGATTTTGCTTTTGCTTGGAAACTCAAATGGTTCAGAATTTTACTTACCTTTCTCTTATCTGTTTTGACTTGATTCAGCTGATTGGGAAAACTCCTATGGTGTACTTGAATAGCATAGCAAAGGGTTGTTTAGCGAATGTTGCGGCCAAACTTGAGATCATGGAGCCATGTTGCAGTGTCAAGGATAGGTGTGTATAGACTGAGAGTCGTTTTTGGTTTGTTTATATGTTTTAGGTAGTTCAGCCCCTTCAAGTCTAAAACTTTTGTGTTTAACGAATTTCAGGATTGGATACAGTATGGTTACTGATGCTGAGCAAAAAGGACTTATATCACCTGGAAAGGTATCAATTATAGATTGATCTTTCTTTTGTATAGACTTATGGATGCGACAGTTTTGGTGGTTGATCCTGCATAATTGTGTCAGCTTTCTGACTTCATGTTCTTACTGCACTTGTCTAGAGTGTTCTTGTGGAACCTACAAGTGGAAACACGGGTATTGGCTTAGCATTTATTGCTGCTTCAAGAGGCTATAGACTTATCTTGACAATGCCATCATCCATGAGTATGGAAAGAAGGGTTCTTTTGAAGGCATTTGGAGCTGAGCTTGTATTAACAGATCCTGCAAAAGGCATGACTGGAGCGGTTCAGAAGGCTGAAGAAATCTTGAAAGCCACTCCCGATGCATACATGCTCCAACAGTTTGACAACCCTGCCAATCCAAAGGTTTGTGGTGTATGATTTTCCCTGTAACAATTTGTGTCATTAATTGGTTTTAGCTCTACTCATGTACCATAAGAGTAGAACTGAAAGGTTAAGTTTTCCGAGAGTACCGGTGAGAAGGTGTAACTGAAGTGGTTTTTCACTTACATAGTACGCAAAGATGATCCTATATTAGATAGATTCAACCTAGTTGCATGAATATGAATCAGCATGATCTTTTGTGAGATTTTCTTGTCACTTATATAAACTGCAATTTTATGTTATATTTAAAATATATGCAGATTCATTACGAGACTACTGGTCCTGAGATCTGGGAAGATACAAAGGGGAAGGTGGATATATTTGTTGCAGGAATTGGAACTGGTGGAACTATCACTGGTGTTGGTCGATTCATTAAAGAGAAAAACCCCAAATGTCAGGTAAAAGCAAAAAAAAACAAACAAAAGGTTCAGGAGTTATTTAGACAGGAGATTTTGTTCATTGAGATGGTAAAATTTGTATTTAAAACTATTTCATGTTTACATGTACACTAGGTTATTGGTGTAGAACCCACTGAAAGTGACATACTTTCTGGTGGCAAACCGGGTAAGGCTCACAGACTACAATCTGTAATTTTGTTTCCTTGATTTCGAACTATCATTTAATATTCATGTATTATCTTTTTCTTTATTTTTTTGAATACAGGACCTCACAAGATTCAAGGAATTGGAGCTGGATTTATACCTAAGAATTTGGATCAGAAAATTATGGATGAAGTCATACCGGTATGATCTATCTTGTTGGATTGTGTTGCCTGGTTTCCACAGGACATCCGCTATTTTCTTGTCAATTAATTGCTTAGATGTTCCAATTCCTGATATTTAAACCTCATCAGATTTCAAGTGAGGAAGCTATAGAAACCGCAAAGCAACTAGCTCTGAAGGAAGGCTTGATGGTTAGTTCTTTGTACTATTTCTGATTTTTGAGTGGGAACCACATGGATGTTTTGTTGCCATGTTGCGTGTGAATGGTTGAAATTACACAAGATTTATTCATGAAGGTAATTACTTTACTTTTTTAGGTTGGTATATCATCTGGAGCTGCTGCTGCTGCTGCAATCAGAGTCGCAAAGAGACCTGAGAATGCTGGAAAACTCATAGCTGTAAGTCCTTTCTTGAAAAAAAAGAAACAAAAAGGCGATTCAAAAGTCTTGGAGAAAAATCTCTGGACTGGTTTATAAAAATATCACAAGATAATTTTAGGATTATAAAAGTCTCTCGAGTCCACAATCCAATACTAAACCTGAAGAATCAAACACTAAAGTCACTTTGCTAGTTAGCTTTTTACATCTTCTGTGTATAAAGAAAGATCATCTATGAAGCCAGTAAAGAGATTGATTATGGAATTCAATCTTGACATGTCGATGAATCTATGAATTTGGTTTTTCAGGTTGTTTTCCCGAGCTTCGGGGAGCGATATCTATCAACCCCGCTGTTCCAGTCAATCAGAGAAGAGGTGGAGAAAATGCAGCCTGAGGTATGAACAACAGCAACTTGGTCTACTTCTGCTTTGCTATCTTCTATAATTGCAGTCTGAGTGCTAAGCAATTACTTTTGATCAATAAGGCATTAGTGAAAGTGATTTTGAACATCCATCATTAAGTCTATGTATTGTTCAACATTACTGTCCGGTTAATTATATGAAATTGGACAAGATGAATTATCCCTATTTGATGTTTTTTGTTATCAACCAAATAATTCTAGACTTTGATGTGTAGAACGATGGGGGAAGTGTCTTACGAAATAAGATAATATAAATTTGTAATGATCAAACCATGACAAATTAATGACATAACTTTACTTTTTTCCTGTAGAGCAATACAAAATTTGTTAGAATCTACACTAAAACATGTCAAAATCTTGTTTTTATAACATTTTATGGACCAAACTTTGGTTGCTCAACTTACTTTGTTTTTTTCTTTTTCTTGCAAAAGCTTTGTTTGTTCATTGCTTTGTTCATGCCTTTCACACTGTTGTCACTAGTAATTTATTCCTTAAAACGTTTTGCAAGATCATTAAAAATTTATATTTTTGCAAGTTTGATCCACAATTGTTCTTATGCCCAGAAAGTCAGTGGTTTATATTAGGATTAGGACACGCTCTACCAACCCCCTCTATAATTACTTTTTAATCTAATAAGGATTAGAAGATAACCTTAATTATCTAGGCCATGTGCGTAAACACATTTTCTTAATAATAGTGAGGACAACACAAGAAGGTTCGTTCCCATCATTTCGACCCTACTTTAATAATTTGAAATTTTAATGTTCTGACTCGTTACTTAATTCTTATGAGATGATATATATATCATCACATAAAGATTATAACATTTCCCATAAGCCAAAACAACAAAACAATAACATGTCTCGAGAACACAAAGTCTTGCAAATAGTTCTTGTTCTGTTGCTTACTCTGTTTTCATCTACTTATAACTCCAATGGCACCTTGGTCCTAGAGCGATCTGCAAGTTTCAACAATAACGGTTACGCCTTGTTAACAAACACCACGAAGCATTCCTACGGTCAAGCTTTCATGCCCAATTCCTTTCCCATCAAGAACTCATCTTTCTTAATCGACTTCTTGTTTGCGATCGTCCCTGAGCATAAGCAGCAAGGCTCACACGGTATGACTTGCGTTATCTCTCCTACAAGAGACCTTCCCGGAGCTTCCTCTGATCAGTACCTCGGATTATTCAACGAAACAAACAACGGGAATAGCTCGAATCATATGATAGCTATCGAGTTAGATATACATAAAGATGAAGAGTTTGGAGACATTGATGATAATCATGTTGGGATTAACATTAATGGTTTGAGATCTGTTAACTCTTCTTCTGCTGGTTATTATGATGATAAGGATGGAAAGTTCCATAACCTTTCATTGATCAGTGGCAAGGTAATGAGGGTTTCAATCGCTTATAGTCAAGAAGATCAACAGCTCAGTGTTACTGTATTCCCTGCTGAGATGCCTCTTCCGCCGGAGAAACCACTTTTGTCTTTAAACATAGATCTCTCGCCCTACTTTTTGGAGGAGATGTATCTTGGCTTCACGGCATCGACGGGAGATGTTGGAGCACTCTATTATATGTTGCAAGCGAACATTGATGAACGAGTCTATCCTCGATTGTTAGACTTAAACGTAGTCCCTACTCTTCCTCCATATCCAAAGAAAGCATCTAACAGAACAAGAACGGTTTTAGCGGTCTGCTTAACGGTATCTGTGATTGCTGCGTGTGTTGCTTCATGGATCGGTTTTGTCTTCTATCTGAGGCATAAGAAGGTTAAGGAGGTTCTTGAAGAATGGGAGATTCAATATGGACCTCATAGGTTTGCTTATAAGGAGCTTTTCAATGCCACAAAAGGTTTCAAGGAGAAACAACTTCTTGGGAAAGGAGGTTTTGGTCAAGTCTATAAAGGAACACTTCCGGGTTCTGGTGCGGAGATCGCTGTGAAACGGACTTCTCATGATTCAAGGCAAGGGATGAGTGAGTTTCTAGCTGAGTTATCGACAATTGGCCGTATCAGGCATCCAAATTTAGTGAGGGTTTTGGGATATTGTAGGTATAAAGAGAATCTCTACTTGGTTTATGACTATATGCCTAATGGAAGCCTTGAAAAGTATCTGAACCAGAATGAGAATCAAGAACAGCTCACTTGGGAACAACGTTTCAAGATCATCAAAGATGTTGCATCTGCTCTACTACACCTGCATCAAGAATGGGCACAAATCATCATTCATCGAGATATCAAACCTGCTAATGTTCTACTTGATCATGAAATGAATGCGAGGCTTGGAGATTTCGGACTGGCGAAGATGTATGATCAGGGATTTGATCCTGAGACATCTAAAGTAGCGGGAACATTCGGGTATATAGCACCAGAATTTCTAAGAACGGGAAGAGCAACTACAAGCACTGATGTTTACGCCTTTGGGTTGGTTATGCTTGAAGTAGCGTGTGGTAGAAGGTTGATTGAGCGACGTGCAGCGGATAACGAACAAGTTCTTGTGGATTGGATCTTAGAGCTTTGGGAAAATGGGAAGATTTTCGATGCGGCTGAGGAATGTCTACGTCAAGAACAAAACAGGGGAGAAATTGAGCTTGTTTTGAAGCTTGGTCTGTTGTGTTCTCATCATGTGGAATCGATAAGACCTAACATGAGTGCGGTTATGCATATCTTAAATGGCGTTTTGCAGCTTCCAGATAATCTTCTTGATGTCATAACGGCTGAGAGCTTGAGAGGAATGCCTGAAACATCAATTGAAGTACTACTTGGTCTTGTTCTTGATTCATTTGGTACAATGACGTTAACAAATTCGTTCATCTCCCATGGACGCTGAAAGTGCCTGAAACCGTATAAGAGAAGTTTAGTTTTAATGAGCATATATGACTCAGTAAAGCCTTCGACTTCAGATTCATCTCTAAGTTCTTGTTTCTACAAATCCTTGAGGTTTACTTACTAGTTCTATTATGTTTTTGTTTGTTGCTTTTGAAGTTTTTTTGTTTGGATTTGTTTATGTAAACCTACTTTAAAGAACAATGGCAAATTAATGTAGTGAAACCGTAGATAAACCCTAGAGGATTGCATTCACTTGTCTGCTCTCGGAACAGAGTCAAAGGCCAAGATAATTTAAGTCATTTAACTAGTAATTAATTAGCTGCTTTTTTTTTCTTTTGGATGCATGGGCATTATTAGTTCATGTATTTAAACCTGAAAGATTCCCTTTTCTGTTAAAGTTTTATGATAATATTCATATCTTCCTCACCAAAAACCTCCTCTGACCAAAGACTGTAAATAAATAATGTGTTCATGAGGATTTTTATATAAAGATATAGCACGATGTGCACATCATGTATATTAATTTTGTTTAGTCTCTAATAAATTGGTTTATAGATTTAACATTTAGAAAATTCCTAGAGCTTTCATCTCTTTGCCTCACCAAACCTTTAAACTATGACCAGTTTCGGTAAGATTCCGTATTGAGATCTGGTTCTTCTTGATTACTTATGGCTTGAGTGACGCTCTTATGAATGAAAGGTGGGAGAGGGAAGAAATAGATAGTTTAATTAGTTTTAGGCATGCATGATCAAATAGCGATTAGACAAGTTTAAGGTTAGACAAATTAGGTTCAAACCAGAGAGTTTGATAGATTAATGGAGGAAATCCGATATTTCTGACGTAAAGTCATAACACCTTATGTGTGTGTGAATGATCATGTAATCGATTCTGGATGGGTCGTCACACATTGTCATTAAGATTCACTTATGAATTACTCAAGACCATCCTTGTATCCTTGTAGATGGCATAACGTTCCATAACCGGTCATGCATTAAAATAGTTCCACATGCTCATTAAAATCATCTCCAACATTTATATATGTTATATATATGGCTCAATGCTCCAATAATTAGAGCCCATCAAATGTGGCGGCAGTAAATCTAACTACAACATGTTAATAAAGCCCTATTATATTTAGATAAAAATGTACATAGTACATGTTAACACAGAAAATTTTCGCGTTGGTTAATACATAATTATCAAATTATTGAAGGTGATGAGAGATTAAAGATTGGAAGAATATTATTGACTCTCAGAGAGATGAATGTACATAGTAGCTACAATTAGATATGAATTGAATTACCTTAATTACTCTAATAGAATCACATTAACATAAATGTACAAATCTCTAGAATATATTCATAATATATTGTCACTAATTGTATGGATATTCTAGATCCTACACAAATATACGACAAAAATACAAGAAATTAAGTACGACCACCTAATTATTTCCAAAGGCTAGATACCCAAATCCAAAATGCAAAACTTTAAATTCAAAACCTACAACAATGTAGAAGCATGTACTATTTGAACCTATATTATTATCACATAAAAGTTGTCATTTGAAAAATAAATTTCTATACTTTAACTTCAAATTTTCTATCATCATCTATGGTGGAATATAAAAAATTATATAACCTGGAATATTTATATTTTCTAGATGGTGTGACGAAAAATATCGAAGAGAAGGTGTAAAATTGTTATGTTAACCTTTCTTGGCACAGCTCTCTTAACCTTTTCAGTTAGAATTGTAAATTCTGGTCGTCAAAACTTCTTTCATCAAACACACGAAACAATAATATCAAAACCTATAAGAGTGCAAATCAATTTGTTTTAGCCATATCTAAAACGTTTAAGGTGGACAAGAATTAGAACTAATAGTCAAATATCCAAATCTTCTAAGAACCCATGGACTTAACTGATATATCATATATATTAAAAAAAGTTACATTATTTACGGCGCTATTCACGAGTTCCTGGATATATATTATTCTTATAATTTTCTGTCACCGTCAGACACAACACAACCATATGTTATATATGTATATAATATCGATAGGCATGTGTTCAGATCCAAGTCTATTTATATAACCCAAGTCAATGTGATTATATAATTCATATATATAATCCCCTCATCAAGGCTTCATTAGTATCAATACCATATCATATTTTTTGTCTTCAAAAATAATAAAAATGGATCATCTACTCGCTCCATTTTCTCCAACAAATAGGTACTTTAAATCAATCTCTTTTAAGTTGTGTACAAATTCCATTCCCACATAATTTTGTACTTAATTTCAACTTGGTTTTGATTATTGAAGGTGGTGGTCGGAAGAAACAACTGCGGTGGTGACCGGAGCAAATAAAGGTATAGGTTTTGCGGTGGTGAAGCGGTTATTGGAGCTTGGACTAACCGTCGTCTTAACCGCCCGAAATGCCGAAAATGGAAACCAAGCCGCCGATTCCCTCCGCCGCATGGGCTTTCAAAACATTCATTTTTGTTGCCTTGACATCTCTGATCCTTCTTCCATCGCCGCCTTCGCCTCATGGCTCCGTCGCAACTTCGGAGTACTCGATGTTTTGGTAATTACAAATCAAATATATATGTTTGAATAATTATTTAAATCAATGATCATATACATATTATATATGTAACTAGACATTTTGTCAACAGGTACTTTGTATAAAATATTAATTAACAAACTAGTTATAATATAAAACATATTACCAAACGCCAAGGGATCGTAGAAATTTGATGACTTTTTCTTTAATAGTAGTGATAAAAGAATTTGTTCGATATATATTTCTCTTCTACACATTGTTCTTTTGTCAAATACTTGGTTTATAATTCGAGAAATTTTAATTTAGCCATGGAATCAGTACTTAAGGCGTCATTTTCTGCTTAGGTGAACAACGCCGCCGTTTCATTTAATGCCGTCGGCGAGAATTTCATCAAAGATCCAGAGACTATCATTAAGACCAACTTCCACGGTGCCAAGCTTTTAACGGAGACGCTTTTGCCGTTATTTCGCCGTTCGGTCTCCGCTAGCCGCATCCTTAACATTAGCTCAAGGCTTGGTACATTAAACGTGAGGACCAAGAAACCAATATATAGTTATATATTGCTCATAAAAAAAAAATTAAATCTATGTTATTGGCTTATTGCTATATATATATTGCTCCTTTAATATAGTTGAATCTATTTGTCTCATTTCGATATGTTTCTTGACATACAGAAACTGAGAAGCCCTAGTATAAGACAAATCCTCGAAAACGAGGACCTTACGAATGAACAAATCGATACGACAGTGACTCAGTTTCTGGAGGACGTGAAGAGTGGGACGTGGGAGAAGCAAGGATGGCCAGAGAATTGGCCCGACTACGCTATCTCGAAGATGGCCTTAAACGCTTACTCTAGGGTTTTGGCTCGACGCTACGAAGGCAAAAAACTTAGTGTGAATTGTTTATGCCCTGGTTTCACTCGTACGTCTATGACTGGTGGTCAGGGGACTCACACGGCGGACGAAGCTGCTGCCACCGTCGCCAAATTGGTGTTGCTTCCTCCGGGAAATCTGACCTCCGGTAAGTTTTATATATGCTTAGAGCCGAAGAAGATTATTTCCAGGTTGTGATAACTATATGTCTATAGCTAAGATCCTTATTATTAGTACTTATTAGTATTTATTGGTTACTATAGCAAACTAAAATGCGTATATTTCGTTTTTTTTTTTGGTTGACAAATAAGTCGTATGTTTTGTGGGTGAATTAGTATACTAAATTCTGTTTACATTTGCGTATGTGTTGATGAATGACATATTTATTGGATACGTGTGGTTATTTTGGTTGAGACGTTGAGTGTACATATACGTATAAAGTTTGATTCAGTTTGGTTTCAATAGTACATTCGATGTCATGACTATACGATAATCTCTTGATTGGTTGACTTTGTGTTCAATAATGGCATTACATCAATCGGTTAAACATCTAAAAAAATTTCTAATTAGGAGAATCTTGTTTCGAAGATTTCACTGTAAATAGTAGACTAAACAAAAACAAGAATTGGTACAGCTCGATTGTGACTTTACGTCCAATTATAAAATTGATAATAATTCCATTATTTACAAAATAATAAATTCAGAGCAATTATTTTGAGGGTCCAGGCCCATGTATAAGTTATATGAGGCCTTTTGGCCCATTTTCTAACTCATGCTTCTTTATTTCGTTTGATAAATAATGAAATTAGGGTTTCCTTTTCATCCTCCGCAGCCGCTTCTGATTCTTCTATATAAATCAGTAAAGGCATGAACTTTCAGGATCATTCGATTTAGTCGTAGTTACTTTCGTTTTCTAGTAGATTTTCAAGGCTTATTAGGGTTTCTATTGCGGTTTTCTAAGTTTTAGATTAAGATTTTGGTTTAAGAGAGCCAATTTGCAGAGCAATGGCGTCAAAATAAATATGGCGTGAGTTGCCTTGAAGGTTGGCAATAATAAAAAGCGATTCTCCGTGCCTATCAAGTTTTCTAATGTTGATTGTGGCCTCGAACAAGTCGCTACATTCATGATCTTCTACCAAATCCAAATCTTTGTTTTTTTTTCGACGCTTTTCATCTTCTTCGTTTCAAAGATCTGAATTTTTACGAATTTCAAATGTGTTTTCCCTTTTAATCCATTCTTGTTATTTTCATTAATCTGTTCTCTAAACAGGGTTTTCGGATCTCCTTATAGGGTTTAGTATTTCGTATATAGTGTCATGAAAAGTACTGAATTTAATTTTAACCTGAAGCCTGAACGGATCTTAACTTTAAAACTCTGATTGGTCACAGACCTGAAGACCAGACCTGAAAGCTTAGATCTTGTTCTTTCTCTTCTAGGATAGTGCCTGCAGCTGTCAAATCAAAATGGTAACAGTTGTATTAAAGATTCCATAACCAATTTGCAAATTTCATAAGAAGAGAATTGAAAAAAAATGATTACCTACAATGGTTTCTAATAAATATGGATAACAAGCTAACGTGATCTGTAAATATGTAACAGAGATATCAAATTATTTATTTGAAATGACTTCAGTGTTATAATGTAGGAAACTTTGAGGTCCCCTTCTTACAAAGGGCATTGTGATGCTGCTATACACAAACGAACGAATCTTTGAACGTAAAATGTGTATCAATCTCAGATCCTCTTGGGAGCCAAAGAATCAATTTTATTTGGTAAGCTTCCATGGGAGACGAAAGAGTTTGTAAACGCCAATGTACTCAACGAATTGACATCAAGTAGTACTTCCATTGATGTCTCAGGCCATCCTTTAAATTTCTCTGCCCTTATAACATCAAGAAGATTATCCGGAAGCTGTGAAACGCCACTCAAGATCCGCATTACCGCACTCATAGCTGGTCTAACTGATGCAGCTTGATGTGAACACAACACACCAAGCTTCAAAACAAGCTCGATTTGTCCCCTATTGTGTTCTTGACGGATACTTTCCTCTGTTGCATCAAAAAGTTTCTCATTTTCCCAAAGCTCTAAGATCCAATCCACAAGAACAACTTCGTTTTCTGGTGCACGTCGCTCAATCAACCTTCTACCACAAACTACTTCAAGCATAACTATCCCAAATGCGTAAACATCAGTGCTTGTAGTTGCTCTTCCTGTTCTTACAAACTCTGGTGCTATATACCCGAACGTTCCCGCCACTTTAGATGTCTCAGGATCAAATCCCTGATCATACATCTTCGCCAGTCCGAAATCTCCAAGCCTTGCATTCATTTCATGATCAAGTAGAACATTAGCCGGTTTGATATCTCTATGAATGATGACTTGTACCCATTCTTGATGCAAGTATAGCAGAGCAGATGCAACATCTTTGATGATCTTGAAACGTTGTTCCCAAGTGAGCCGTTCTTGATTCTCATTCCGGTTCAGATACTTTTCAAGGCTTCCATTAGGCATATAGTCATAAACCAAGTAGAGATTCTCTTTATGCCTACAATACCCCAAAAGCCTGACTAAATTTGGATGCCTGAGACGGCCAATGGTTGATATCTCGGCTAGAAACTCACTCATCCCTTGTCTTGAATCATGAGAAGTTCGTTTCACAGCGATCTCTGCATCGGAACCCGGAAGTATTCCTTTATAGACTTGACCAAAACCTCCTTTACCAAGAAGTTGTTTCTCCTTGAAACCCTTTGTAGCATTGAAAAGCTCCTTATAAGCAAACCTGTGAGGTCCATATTGAATCTCCCACTCTTCAAGAACCTCTTTAACCTTCTTATGCCTCATATAGAAGACAAAACCGATCCACGAGGCAACACAGGCAGCAATCACAGATACTGTTAAGCAGACCACTAAAACCGTTCTTGTTCTATTAGATCCTTTCTTTGGATATGGAGGAAGGGTTGGTATTCTACCCAACTCCAATCTCGGATACGCAACTTCTCCACTAATCAACCAACTTATCATATAATGAATTGCGCCAACCGATCCAGTCGATGCAGTGAATCCAAAATACATTTTCTCAAGCAAATACGGAGAGAGATCTTGGTTTAAAGACAAAAGCGGTTTCCGAGGTGGAACAGACATCTCAGCAGGGAACAAAGTAACATTGAGCTGTTGATCAGGTTGACTATAAACAATGGAAAGCCTCATTACCTTTCCGCTGATCAATGAAAGGTTATGGAAATTTCCATTCTTATCATCATAGTAACCAGCAGAAGAAGAGTTAACAGATCTCAAACCATTAATGTTAATCCCAACATGATTATCATCAATATCTCCAAACTCTTCATCTTTATGTATATCTAACTCGATAGCTATCACGTTATTTGAGGCTTTACCGTTGTTAGTTTCGTTGAAGATTCCGAGGTATTGATCGGAGGAAGCTCCGGGAAGGTCTCTTGTGGGAGAGATAACGAAAGCCATACCATGTGAGCCTTGCTGGTTCTTCTCAGGGACGATCGCAAAGAAGAAGTTGATTGAGAAAGATGTTGTGAGACCTAATGATGAGTTCTTGATGAAAAAAGGTTCCCTCTCGAAAGCTTGACCGTATGTGTGTTTTGTTGTGTTTGTTAAAGTGAAGTAACCGTTGAAGCCGATTCCTACAGATCCTTTTGGGATGAAGTAGCCTTGAGATTTGTAAAACAGAGTAAGGAACAGAGCAAGAATTGCTTGACAGAGACTAAGTTCAGGAGACATTGATTTTTTTTTTTTTGCTTTTTTGGGTTTGTGGGGAAAGATTATGATTTTGTTTTGATATTATCATCTCTTGAGTGTTGAAATGAAACATATAAAAGTCAAACGAGTTGACTTTCAGGGGTTTAGGAGCAATTTGGGTCAAATTTTGCAACGAGAATATTTGAGGATCGTTAATCCATCGTGGATAACAGTGTGAAAGCATCAAATCAATCGAAAAAAATATAACAAATCAATTTTCACAACTATAGCTTTGACCAATAAGTCTACAAATATGTTTTCTCTACATTTTAATTGGGAAAATGATGATAGATGCACCAGGTTTATCATTGGATTGACCTTTACTGTTTCTTATAATCCTAATATATATACTCTAACATCATCTCGTAGAACATTACGCATAAAAAGTCTTCAACTTTCTAGAATCTATTCATCCTTGTTGACAACAATTATTGCAAATTTACAACGTATATTACGTACTGATCCAATTTTATATAGTTGAAAAAGTTAACCTACAGATCAAATTAATTTGTTTTTTTTTTAATCCCAAATTTTCAAAATAGAAAACTACTACATTAAAAAAAATAGTAGAAAAAATCTGGTGCAGCTAAAATTAGATTAGTTGCAAAATAAATTAGTTACAAGAACTTTGTTGTTCTGACCCAAAAAAAAATGTTGTAGCTTGGCCAAAAGAAAAGGTCAAAGTTTGTTGTTTGGCCCAAAAGCAAAATGTCCGCGTTTCGAAATTTAACCTCTGTTATGGAATCGTTCAAAGTTGCAGAGAAAAGAAATAAAAATTTCTCTATAAACAATCTTTTTCCATCAATTTGTTTAGCCTCAAAAACTCAGATTCTTACAGAGTTGCAATCAAATAAATTGTTTGAAACACTTGAAAAGAACATCAACCACTGTTCAATGCAAATCCTCTGCTTTTGTTGTTTACTTTTATTATGTTACATCTGTAAACCCGTAATCCAGATCACAAACATCACTCAAAATCATCACCACTCATCAAACTGAAGTAAGATAAACAAATCAAAGAAGAATCAAGAAAAAGGTAAAAAAAAATAGTCAATCAATAGTAGCAAATCACGCAAATCTGTTAAAAGCCTTCCTCCCAAATGTTGCAGGCATCGAAACAGTGGAATCAATACTCATATTTCCTACGGATTTGAGTGTCTTACGCTTCTCAAAGACAACAGCAACAGAAGTAGAAGAACCTGAACCCTTGTTGTTGCTCATGAACAGTGACCCTTTGTTCCATTTGAACGATCCAAGAGGGAACGAACTTCGTCTCTTCTCATTGTTGGCTGTGATCGGTGTACGGTCCATCCTCTCTTTTGGATTACTGTTTGCTCTCAGTTTTGCTTTAGCTGAGACAGTTGGAGCCATGTAGCTTGGAGCTGAGAATGGAGGACAGCTTGTGAGGCTATCATCATCTTTATAAGGATAATCTTGTGTGGCTCTTCCTCCTCCTCCTCGTGAGTATTTTGAGACGCTACTGTATGTTGTTGAAGTATGAATGGGTCTAGATGGAGTAACGAATGTGGATTTTGATGAGTTTGGTGTGGAAATGTCGAAACTGTTGTTTAGCCTGAAATGGTTTTTGCTTGGGCTCGGTCGTGTTGGTGTTAGCCTGAAAGGTTGGTTTTGATTCTTCTGCCGGTCCACCCAGTTCCACCAAAGTGGGAACCCACTTGTTCGAATGTCATGACCAGATTTGATACTGTTTTTCCATAACTAAACAGAGAAATAGAGAGAAATATGTGAGGGGAAAACCCTAAACACTAAACCCTAAATATGAATGTATCTGAATGAGATATGAATGTTTATACCTGGTGAGAATAAGCATAGGCCATAGATCTTTCTCTTTTGATCATTGCATCAATCTTCCTATGCAGCCTCGCATCTTTTTCTTCCTTTGTCAGCACGCTATCGTCCCAATCCTCAGACTGTGGGAAAGAATAATAATGCTCAAAAGATATTGTATTGTGTCTTGTCTCACTAAGATTCATGAGAGAACTTACCATAAGGCTAGAGGCTAATTTGCTGTCATCTTTCTCATTCCTAGCTCGGTTTTCTAGCATTTGGATGCGACGTGATTGGACTTGTGTTTGGACTCGGACTAAAAGCTGCATATACTTCATAGCATTCATTGTTTGACGCTTCACGCTGTGTCCTCTAACCACTCCTTGAAGCCTGACAAGACCTTTCAAAGCTCTGAAACTTCTTCTTGCCTACAAAAAAAAAGTTTCCATCTCCTAAATTATGGATACTACTGTTTGATAAATGGTGATACAACAAAAATCAAGAATGTGTTACATTATTACCATGTAACCTCTAAAAGCTGCTTGAATCTTTGTTGCAGCAGCATATTTGTTCAGTAGATTTGGCTCTGGTCTATACACAAACTCACGTCGCTGCACAATCTGAGGCGAAACTGCTCTTGGAGAAGGAAGCTTTGGAGAAGGAGGCTTCGGAGAAGGGGCTCCAGAGGAAACAGCTCTTGGCGAAATTGGTTTTGGAGAAGAGACATATCTCTGAGAAGGCACTTTAGGAGAAGTAGGTCTAATAAGAGGAGATGGAACAGAAGCTGATGATGCCTTTGCTCGATCCGTGGGACTTGGTGGTCTAAAAACAAGATTATGCTCTCGTTCGGCTTCGCATAAGATCTTTTCAATACTACTAGGTTGTCTAAAAATAGGAAGAAATGAATTGGTTTCTCCATCCCTTAACTTCTTTCCAAAACCTTTCTTCTTCTTTTCTTTGTTTTCGCTCTTCCTCTCTGTTTCTTGCTTTCAAAACATCAAAATGTATAAACTTCAAATCAATCATCATGAAGTCATCATTTCAGTTTAGGAAATCAAAGGTAAGTATTTTAAACTTTCTTACGTTGTTGTTGTTGTTGTTGTTGTTGCTGCTTAGATGCTTCTCCTTGGAATGTGGCGTAAAAGTTCTTTTGATTGCAGAAAACCAATTTCCTTTCTTCCCCATTTTTCAAACATTACTTTCCTTTTTAACTGTTAATCAATAACAAGAAACAGAACATAAATTATTTTGAAGCTTTTCTTGATTCAAACACATGATCAGAAACATTACTGCTTACAGAGTTTGATGATGCCCGAGATTTGTTAAGACGGCGCAAGCTAACATGATTGCTCTGTATACAAAATAAAATTTCAATAACTTGAGCAATCAAAGACAAGAAAAAACTGCCAGAAAACAAAGATTTCAAGTTGTTGAGCTTTCATGAAAAAGGAAAGTTTTTTAACTTTTGAGAAATCTTAAATTGAACTCTATCTTTCTAGCCCATCCATATTAGGTGAAGTGATTATATCACATTAATTGGCTTATGCTGGTATTAGTAATACCGATTTAATGTTTGCAAAAATTTCCCCAGGTTATCCCAAGGTATCTTAGACAAAAGAAAGATCAAAGTTACACAACTCTGTAATTATGCAGACCAAAGGACAAGAAAATTTATCTTTTCCCTAAACCAAGAAAACAAAAATCATAGGGATAATCACAAAACAACATAAATTAAGTTACCTTGATTATGGGATTTCTCAAAGAAGTAAAGTAATAGAGAAAAGCTGTTCCTTAATCCACAGAGAGAGAAATTTAAAAGAAGCAGCCAGAGAAGATATCAGAAAGACTCTTGTCTACTATATTATTCTCTTCTTGTTCTTATTGGTTTTCTAACATTTTTTCTTTCTTTCTAATATTTGTTGTTTTTGGAGCTTAAATTACTTTGAATTTGTAGAAAAGTCTGCAACTTTGATTCTTTAAAACCTTTTTCTTTTTTTTATTTCTCTGACCACCTTTTGGATTAATCAAATCAAATCAATTTAATTTTTAGATTGATGGTACAGAGAGAATTAGTTGGCCACTTTCTCACTCAATGTTGTTTAACTTGTACTTCATTATAAAGACAAACAATTTAAGGAAACCTAAACCTAGAAACCAATCTCGATTTTCAAATTTGACCAAAAGCCGTTGATCTAATGATGAATTAAACCATACTTAGATGATTGATAACGAGAGCTAGTCTCCCAAGAAGTAGAATCATAATTGTTAAATGTTGAGTTACATTAGTTAAGAATCTTAATATGTTACCAATAATTAATAATTTTTGGACAAAAAAACGTTTGGTGGAGGGATTATGTCGTATACTTATCACGATTACGTCAGTCGATGCTAGTATTAAAGTAGCCACAATAAAAATAAAAACTTGATGTGACCAATCTCAGGAATTTTTACCGTAGACGAGGTTGATTCTTTGGTCGTCTTTGTCTTTGACGACCACACGCGCTTGATTTCGCCTTCTTAGATTACTTATGTCAGTCAAGTCAAAATTTTGTCCCCTTCTGTCTTCTTTAGAATAATCAATTAATCATCACTCATCAACGGTTATATTCAGCAGATATTAGTTACTGAAGAAATTTTTTAAATAATTATATTTCTAACTTTAAAATCTAGTATCTTAATGTATATACTATTACTATTGGATTCAAAACATTTGAAAGGTTAGATAGTTTCACCATTGAATAATCATAACTGAAACTACAATGAAAATATCCAATAACCCCCGTTTTCAACAACTAAACTACCTTAAGTTGATTTTTATAGAAACGAACATAATAGTTCTTGTGAAAATTTACATGTTAAACATGTTTTAGTGAGATGGTCATTGTTTAAAAGAAGATCATATCTTAGATTAAAAACATGTCTTCTTATCAGTTATACCAAACAGAATACTAATCATTTGTGTATCATAATGAAAATCAACCAGCTTGATATTGATGTTTGAGATAAAAGTGTAATAGTTGTTTCAGAATTCAGACTTTCTTCAGTAATATAAAGGAAATTGGTAATAAACAATAGAAATAGAGGGTTCGACGTTAAAAAGTAAGTAAAAATAATAATGAAATGATAAGAGCTTGGAATACAATTCAAGCAAATAAAAACTTGCAATTAACCCAAAACTGACATGACAACTCTCCCTTCCCAACATTCCTTCTTCTTCATAGGCTGACACACTACGATCGCGCGTGCGTCTTTCTTTTTTCTATCAACTTAACATTTCTCATATTTATTTTTGTTATCAATTCATCTCTATACGATCAACTACAGATATGACGAGTTTGAATACAATGTTTACCAAAAAAGATCAATGTTAACCTTTTTCTTTATCTAAGAATTAATTATTTTAGTCATTTAAAATTACTTATTAGCTGAGAAGAGGAATCACAAGAACGTTCCTATTCCTAGGAAATCATGATATGATTATTAAAGTATTATATCTTTGAGGTAGTATATCTGTTTCTAGATGTTTGGTTATGGTATAATTATTGAATGAATTATAGTCTTTTAGAAGAAAATCTGGATCTATAAATGTTTATAAACAGGGAACATGAGGAAATACGTACTGAGTCTAAATCACATGGTGTCAGATATTACAGAGATCCAAGCTTTTTGAGTGCCTTCCAAGTTAAGATACTCATGTTACATAACATATGTTTTCTACTTTTCTTACATAATTACGAGCAAAACATAATATGTTACTAATTCAACTTCATACTGTAATGTTTTAGATACATGCATGCAATAATAAAGACTATAGGTTACATTGACATTTTTCAAATTAAAAAAAAAAATCAAATATATATAACACTGATAAACAAATGGAAGTAAATGATATTGATGAGTACTTGCTCTTGATATTATTATATTTCTAATCGAGAGAACGATTGCAGAACTAACTAGTCTTTAATCTCAAGCATCCATATACCAGGAATTAGTAAACTATCAACAAAGATAATCAACTGATTGATAAAACCGGAGTAAAACAAATTAATAATAAACCATTTGAATTCTATTTAGCTTCTTCATCTTCATAAAATTTCCAACTAAATAATTAAATTATCAAAACGGCAGCGTTTTCTAGTTAATTATCTCTTAAGTTAAAAAAAAAAACACACAATTACAAAAACAAATCAAAAATCTTCCTCTTTTTTTTTTGTTGTTCTTGATTAAAAAAAGTTTCATAGATGACAAACTTGATGATCTTCAGCAATAACCATTCGACAAAGAGGACTAGGACCAAGCTTCTTCTTCTTCCTCATCTGATTTCTCTTCCTCACAATCTCCATTTGATCTCTCCTTCTATTCTCCATCATCGCTTCTTCTTCCGCCGCCACAAATCTACTCATCAACGCATTCTCCTTCAAAGATTTCCCTCTAAATATCCTCCTCCCTGAATCCACACTCATCCTCGCCACCACCGTCTCCGTCACCACCGGAAGAGGCTTAGACGGAGGATAACTTGAGCTTCTTCTCGGCGGGACATAGTTCAAGAAAACGTCGTCGTATGGACCTATCGGAGCGCAGAGACAAACCCTAGTAAACGAATTCGCAGCTACCTTGAGAGACGTGCATTTCCTTAGCTGATTGGATGGTTTGTTGCCGCTGGGGTTTCGGAACGGACGAGTATTCTCCGGTGGTGGTGGTTTAGGGATTGTTCTCCAAATCGTAGCGAATCTTGCGACAGCCATAGCTCTCTGGTACCAAGGTTTTCTGTTTCCCATAACTTTTTTCATGTCACACTCACACATTCTTTTTTTTTTGTTTGGTGATGATGACTAAAAATTTATGTTAAAACCTAAATAAATCATCACTGGATCGATGTTAATTTAAAATTGTAAAGCGTGTAAGAGAGATTTGAAATTGGAGAAGCTAAATTAATTGGCTTACAATTCCGAAAAATGGGGTATTTAGATTCCAAGTTTGGGTTTTCGAAGAAAAAGGGAAAAGGAAACTAAACAACTTTTATTCTTTTTCTTTGTGACATCGACAAGGAAACACATTAATATTTGGTTTTAGGATTTTTATTTATTTACCAATTATGTATGGATCAGATGAACTGTTTTCATTAGAATAAGTTAACAGTTGTACTGTATTTAGGACATTAACCTTTTAATAAATGAAAAATATTTTCTGAATTTATGAAATCCCAAATAAAACAAAGCATCTTCCCTTAGTATATTTGGTACATGTCTTTTTTTTGTATTTGATACGTATCTTGTAGTATATTTATGGTCCTTTTAAAAAACAACCAATAATTGGCGACAAAATAAATAAATAATCAAACAATTGATAATATTGGGCAGAACTATTTAGAGATTAAGCCCAATATGGCCCAAACTAGGTTACAAAGTCTTTTTGGTTAAATTACAAAGCTTCTTTCGTGTTAAAAAAAAAAGAACACCATTGACAACAAATATGCCTTTGGATTCATCAAATAATAAAATAATACATCATCTTTGTCTTCTAAGTAGTTAAAATTTTTAGTAGTAATTATGATCAAGGAATCATTTTGAGTGTGAAAATTGGGGTTGCATAAATGGCTTGGAACCAAACCATAGAAAACATGGGATTGGTAAAAATATATTAAATTATGTATAAATAGTATAAACCCCATCTGAGAATTTTATCTCTCCAAGTTTTTTTTTTCTGACAGCAACCTCTCATGCATAGTTATGTATAGCAAGAATGAGAATATGTATGGTATTTGCATTTGCTTTTAAGAGAAAACGCCAAACATTTACTTAGTTTAGTTATGCTAGTGTTTATTAAATCCTGGTTAATGTTGAAAATTGTATTAACAAAAAAGAAATCCAAAAATTGAGTAAGCAGTGATTAAAGGAGTGAGCTAATTATATGCATACCTTGCAGGTGAGGCCTTTGAGTCTTGCATGAAACAGAACACTAAGAGTGTGAGAGAGATGATAGGCAAAGGATAAAGAAGAAGATGGAGATCTTTTTTCATCTGCCCAATGCCAATTTTAGAGAATATGAGATAGGGAGAGAGAGAGAGAGATAGGGAGAAAGTGTGAGTTAAACAATTGACTAAGCTTTTTTCCTCTTTATTTCATTCTTTAAGTATTTGATGTTTTCTCTTCTCTCTCTTGCTTTTACAGTCATAGGAGTCTTGTAGTTGTGGAAAGAGAGTGAGAGATAACAGATTCAAAAATTGTAAAGAGAAAGTGAAGGGAATTTGGTGCTTTCAATGCAATTACCATAGTCCTCATGATCCACTTTCAATGGAAACCTTTAAGAAGTTGTGATCTCTCATCATATCTCATATTTTGCATGTTATATTCATTGATCTAAACTGAATGGTTTGTTTTCTAATGATTTGTGTAGTTACAAGATTAAAATTGTGAAAGTCATGTCAAGATTATATGTTTTAAAAAAATTGTGAACCTCATGTATATGTTTATATAGGTTAAACAGCAAAAATCTTGAAACTCACATGTTTAAGTTTTAACATAAATCTTGAAACTCACATTATTATAACATCTTTCTCCTTGTAAGCATATCAATTCTAGTGAAATATATTTGACTTCTTCTAGCAGTTTCATTCAATAGAGATTAGTAGATTACTAATATTAAATGACTACATATTATGAAAGGGATTAAGTGCTGGATTAATCATGTTAACCTCATGGGACCATATTCTTTTAAATGATGATTATTATGGGCATGCATCATAGTTAGAGCATTTATTAGCTTTTGCATATTTACTCATATTTACACATAATGAAACCATTAATTTATTTATTTGGGATTATGATGTTGATCAGTATTAGCATATCCATCAAATAATATCTTTGCGATGTCCGTTTGTAGTTTGTATTTCACAATTGAGTCAGTATTTCAGTTATTTGCAAAGATAGACTCACGTTCATTTTCTTAAGAATAAAAAAAAAGAAAACCAAAAATCTTATACAATTTGGGTTACATTCAACATATTTTCAAAATGGTTATTTGGTTTGATGTTGTTAATTAGATCAAAGAAGTCATAAATAATTGTTAAATAGATAGTATAATCAATCATGATTCTCAATTTGATATCGTGGGTGGTGTTATATCAAGAACCTCCAAAAAGCTGCTACAACATTATGATTGGTCCTGTTGGTTTTGTGAATTAATTTAATTATTCAATGCCCAACAATTATTTAAACAAACAACTAGTAAAGCTGAAATTTGAAGCTTTTTCTATTTTAATCGAACTTTTTTATTTTATTTTTGGGATGATCAGAATCAGATTAATTTCCACTAGAAGTAGGGACTTTCTGATTATCACCCACCAAAGCACATGATAGGCCACCAAGGCTACACAAAGAATCCACCTTCACACTTTCTCATCTCATATCATAATATATAATAAAATAACTTCCACAAATATTTTGATCACAAACTCGTGAATCATCAGTAAATATGTGTTCCACATTTATTCATCGAGAAGATGATGATGCTCATCAAATATATTACATTCTACATATAAGAATTCCAGGAAGCATAAACCTTAATATGTTCTTCAAACTAGACTGATGTTTTATAATCTGTAATAGAAATACAATCTAGAGGTTTATTATACACATTGTGTGTCTTCTCTCTAACTTTTCATCAACATCATAAAACAGAAAAGAAGCTAAAGAAGAAAATGTTATGAAAAAAACAAAGTTACATGTTCTGCAAAACACACACATTCTGATGAAAGAAAACAAAACTAAAAGGAATTTTGAGAAAGAGGAGACTGAAGTAGAAGTAGTCGATGCGACTCTAAGGAAGATTCAAAGAGGTGTTTCCTCTTGTGCATTGAGCTCTATGAAAGCAAGCAAGCAGAATCTCTCTGATGAAATTAGAGGAGACTGAGATATGCAAAGTCAAAAGCTTACTGAGTTTTTTCCATCAATCATTGGCTTTCAGGATCGCTGAGATGTTTTTTGCACCAAGAACTCGCTTTACGTTCTCCGCCTCTTGTCCTTTTGTTCCTAGGAACAACAACCATCTCAGTAGCTAAACATGATCTAAGAACCGAATCTTCACGGCCTTGTAGTACCAAAGATCTTTCTTCTTGGTGATCTTGTTCTGTTTCTTGAGTTTGTTGCAATGGCGGCGCACTGGTTCCTTCTCCTTCCTCTGCTTTCTCAGCTTCTTCATGGCAACTAGTTTCCATCAAGTCACCATTCATTTCTTCAGCCACTCCATTTCGAATAAAGATATTATCCAAAATCTGCAATTTAGTTGAATCAGACAACATTGAAGAAATGTCTGAAACATAACCAAAGCAAAAGGAAACTTACATCTTCACAAGAATCACCAATTTGGGGATGATGTAATGTAACATCTGCATCGGCGAAAAGACCAACAGTACTTTCGATTATGTCTGGAATATGAAACCCATCTCCGTAGCTCGAAATCACTCCTTCTGATGAGAAAACTAAATCACCAAGAACATATTCTGGCATATGCTGTGAAGAGTTATACATTGCTCCAATGGAGATCACATCTCCTCCAGCAGAAACCGTTGGGCTACGTGCAGAACTTGCAGCAAGAATGCTCAGATTTTCTGAGGAAGAGAATCTTGCTGCGTTCTTGGACATCACAACTTCAACTTGAGTTCTCAATCTATGAACTTGAGAATGTACCAGCTCGATTTTCCAGAGAACCCCTTCTAAGACACTATCTCCTTCTCGGTGATCAAAAAGTGAGTCATCGTCATCCAAGTCAACCCGGTTCTTTGAATCAATCAACACATCTTTCGCAACTGCCCACGAAACAACAGATCAATACACCAAAACAATAACAATCTGGAAAGAATAAGAAATCATCATCGCAGTTTAAGTGAACATACCACCAAAGTCATCAGCTAATGTCATCCCATCTGAGCTCAATCTCTTGGTCTCTGCAACAAATACCACAACAATATATCAAGGACATGCTCAAAGCAAGACAGAGTTAGCGAGTTAATACCGTTGGGAGTATATTATAGTCACTTACCGATATAAGAAAAGAGGTTGTGACATGCCATATATGAAGTTATATCATCTGTACTCTCGACCTTCTTTCGCTTTCTTCTCCTCTTTGCTGCTCTTCTTTTGTAACAAGGATTAGAAAAAGGCAATGACTTCATCCCCTCGCCACAAGTTTCCAACACAGATGGATCAATGTTAGCTTCAAGCTTTTCTCGATCATATGGTTCAAGCTCTTTCGGATATTCTAGTGCCCTAGCCTCTAACTCTCTAATCCTTAACTCAACCCACTTGGCTCGCCACATCAGTGGCCTGATAAATCTCCTCCAGTGATTAGTTAGCCTTTTCTTCCTAGAAAGACACACGGAAGACAAAACTAATTAAGCATCAAGAACAGTAGAAAGGAAACAACAAAAGAAGGATTTAGGCAGAAAACACACCTAAAATGGAAAATGCTACTAAAAGAATCATAAGCAGGTCCTAGATCAGTTTCATCCCAATAATGAGATTCAACCTCAGCTTCTCCGGTTAGTCCATTAAAAATTTCATCACTCTCAGATGTAGTGTCAGAAAACGAGCTTGAGTACTCAGTAGCGTTAGGGTCCTCATCCGTGGAGAGTGTGTTGTTGTGATCAGATTCAACTATGTCAACATCCAATTCCTCACCACCAGAAACTGAAGTCACAGTTTCCTCACTTGTATTAGTACTAATAAGACCATAATCTTCATGTTCTCCTCCAGGACTCTGCTCCTCTTTTGTAGCTAACTTCTCAGCGTTGAATTGTTTACTTTCTTGGTTGAGCTCCATATGTAGTTCAGCCACAGCAGTCATTACAACGAACAACACATACTCTTATCTCACATTGTAACCTATAAATTAAGCCCCCGGTGATGCTCCCCAATGAAGATCCTGGAGATGAAAGACCGTAATAAGTACATAACTTAGAGCTAATGCATATATAACATTCAGATTGAAAGTAGAATACATCAAGCAAGATCAAATCTTAGATTCTTGAATCTCATCACTAAGTACCTTACAACATTTGAAACCAAGCATAGAAAATCTCAGGGGCAACCACAATCTCTAAGTCCATTCTAAGTAATCTCAGAAGAATCACAATCTAAGTATGCCTTTTGTTCGGATTTGAAGCTGAACAATCTACAAAGATTGAAAATTTTGAGCAACCAGGCAAAACTAACTTCAATTCAGGACAATTAAGCTCAAAGAGTCTGAATAAACCTTAAAGAATGAAGCTAACTCACGACCAAGAACAGAGCTGAAGCTCACACGGCAGCAACAAAACAGAAAAAAAAAGAAGTAAAACATTAATTTGCAACCAACTAAGCTAAGATAATGATTGAAAATTCTTTGGATTTCAAGAAAAAAAAGAAACAACTTTGC
Organism: Cardamine occulta; assembly: GCA_028015245.1. NCBI lineage: Eukaryota > Viridiplantae > Streptophyta > Magnoliopsida > Brassicales > Brassicaceae > Cardamine > Cardamine occulta. Next base: position 16,930,977 of record CM051379.1, on the reverse strand, counting down.
TGGCAATAATCGACATAAAGAGAGAAAGAGTGATGATGAAAATACCAGAGAGAAAGAGTGAGTGAGGTTGCGGCGAGAAGAGAGTAAGAGTCAAAGAAGAAAATGTAAAGGCACTTAAAAAAACGACTACAGATCAAAAACTATTTATACTTAGAATCAAAAAAAACCTAAACGGGGTCCTTCCCTCTCTATCTGTCTCCTTTCTTTTCCACGTGCCTTCTCTTTATCCGTTTGTTCTTCTACTAAAATCCACTCATTTCAAAACCGGACCGATTAATTAACTGAATTCTCTTATTATTCATCATTATCCGGTTTACTAGGTTTTAGAATTCAAATCTTTTGTGTCCTTACATTTAACTTTGTTTTATTGATAATTGAATTTGCATATATTCAAAAATATATGAAATATGTTTCTATAAATAGGGTTTTCAATTAAATGCCATCCGCGGTCACAAAAATATTTTTCAATTTTATTAGTTTTTAAAATGTACGATTTAAAAAGATGTGATAAATACTTTTTCAATTATATTATCTAATTATAGTTTACGCATGTTATCTGATTATCTTATGCTAATATTTTTATCCAAGTTTACGCATGTTATCTGATTATCTTATGCTAATATTTTTATCCAATTTTCTTACTTTCTTTTAAGTAAAACACTAAAAAAAAAGAATAAATAGAAAAGCAAGAAACTAATAAAATAGTTATGGTGGGCATTTAATTTCAATATCAAATTCGATTCATTATTTTTCCCGTTTCGGATTTGACATTTTAAAACCAAACTTAACCGAATTAGTTAGGTAGCTTGGTTTGGTTCGATTTTGCTAATGACTAATGTTTAAGCTTAATATAATATTATATAGTTTGACACTTTCATTTCGACATAGAAGTAGTTTCTCAACTAATATTTTTCTTATAAGTTATATAACTTTATGGTTATTTTTTTAATTTAACAAAGAAAAATTCAGAAGAGGATACAAAAAAGCATGAAGAAAATTTAGTCTATTATAAGTTTATGACATACATTGGAGACTTTTATTTTTCAGTTTAAAAGTCTTCATGCGACGGTTCTATGGTTATTGCTATTTACATTCTATTTTTTGTTGTTTCTATAACTACCCTCGAATTACTCTCACAGTCCTCGAGTAACTGTCTACAGTTTAAGGGTATTTTAGTAAAGTCAATCTACACAACTAATTTCTCAGTTTCTTCTTTCTAAAATCCTAAATTTCTCTGCGATTGTCCTTTTTTGACTCACTCCTTCCTCTTCTCAACAAGGCGAGGTTTCTTCTCTCCAGAAAATGTTGATTCTCTGTCGTGTGATCCGCTGGAGAATAAATCCTTAGACTTTCTTGATCGCGCTTTTTTTTTGTTTCGGGAATTTGATTTTTTTCACCCCGTTGATCGAGGAGATGGTTCAGTCAGCGGTTGAATTTCTAGTACCGTCGTCGTGGGAGATTGAGGTTGCAGTGGTGGCTTCGGTTTTTGTGATTGCTTCTTATTGGCTATTTGCTTACAGAGGTGGCGGAGATGACGATGCCGCTGTTGTGGGATTTGATCGGTCGCGTCTCATGCAGAATCCTGATTCCGGTGACGCCATATTTGACAAAGACAAGGTTTTTCATTTCTTCTTCGCTTCTATTAATTGAGGGCTTTTTCAGTATGTTTAGCTTGAGAAATTTCGTGGGTGCTTAATGAATTTTGGTTTCCCCCTTTTGTAATTGGGAGTTTTTAAATTCAAATTTCTCTGTGTGTTGTTCTTCGCTGAGTAATTTCCCAATTTTGTTGACCTGCAGTTTCTGCACTTATTTTTGTAGATAGGACAGTTGAGAGGAGACACTCAAACAAATGCTGCTTATATAATCAAGGTAAAAGCTTGAATCTTCTGACTGTTGAGACTTGAGACTGATTCATCTGCATAGGATACGACACTAACATTGCATCAATCTCGTGGTCCTTTTCCAGGTGGAACTTCTGGCTGCTAAGAATCTCATTGGTGCAAACTTAAATGGAACATCAGATCCTTATGCTATTGTTAATTGTGGATCAGAAAAGCGATTCAGGTTGTTATTAATAAATTTTTTCAATTAGTGTTATAACTTTTTAAAGGAGCATGTGAGCAACTTTTTTGATGTCATTTTCTTTCCTGATCTTTTACGCTGTCCTTATGCTTCTCCCCAACAACCTCTATCCATCCAAAAAAGGGGAAACTTGTATTGGTGGTTTGTTTGTTGAGTGCTTACACATTGGATTGTCTAATTTAGCTCTGTGGTTGTTACAGTTCTATGGTCCCTGGCTCGAGGAATCCAATGTGGGGTGAAGAGTTCAATTTTCCCACAGATGAGCTTCCTGTTAAGGTTATCATCAGTTACTGCTTTAATATGTTATAGTACTCAGTGGGAAACCTTTTTTTCACTTAAAACATGTAACTGTTATGTTTACCAAATACATTTTCTAACATTTACCACATATGTTATGGCAGATCAATGTAACAATTCATGACTGGGATATCATTTGGAAAAGTACTGTCCTTGGCTCAGTCACTATTAATATTGAACGTGAAGGCCAGACGGGTCCAGTGTGGCACTCATTAGATAGCCCATCTGGGCAGGTGTGTTTTTTTTTCCTTGCTTCCATTTGCATATTTTTCTCTTCTTGGGTTTTGGTTTAATCTTTTTATTCTTTTTAGAAGCTAATCCAATGTTGTTTGTCAGGTTTGTCTTAACATTAATGCGATCAAACTACCTGTGAATGCTCCTAGGTAATCAGCCAGTTCTACTTCAATCTTTCTATCAGCTTGGTTTATTTTGATAAGATAAGAGGGTGCTTAATTTTCTTGGTCAATGACAACTGCTAGATTCAAGTTTCATCTATTTGTATGAGCGGGATAACTTTTAGAATATCTATAACTGTTTCTCTGCTGATGAAAGCAAAAATGTGAAGTTCGTTTTTCCACCTAACCATGCTGCATTTGTCTGGTTTTTAGTGGAACCGTACCTCTGAGTATATTACTTGATATCAAGTAGTCTTTGTGGTTAAGAGTTCTGTACAAAATGGTTTTGATTGGTAGGTCTGTAACTGGATATGCTGGAGCCTGTAGAAGAAGGGTCACGTTGGATCAGCAAGGCCCAACAATTGTACATCAAAGGCCAGGGCCTCTGCAGACGATATTTGATCTCCTTCCCGATGAGGTAACATAAACAGTACTAAATGTATCATTGTACTAATCTCATATGAGAGTTCGAAAGTTGTGTGCCTGTGATGGGATTTCCTTTTCATGTTCAGTTCTCTCACTAAGCATGTGAAAATTTCCTTAGGTTGTTGAGCACAGTTATTCATGTGCCCTGGAGAGATCATTCCTGTATCATGGTCGAATATATGTTTCTGCGTGGCACATATGTTTTCACTCCAATGTTTTCTCTAAGCAAATGAAGGTCAGTGTTTCTATAAGTAACAACATTCTGAGTTCTTTGAACCAACTCTATAATTTTCCTCCTCACATTTTGCAGGTTGTTGTACCTCTGGGAGATATAGATGAGGTAGTTCTCTTTTCTTGACCTGTCGAATTTCTGTTGATTTAACTGATAAGTGACATAAATTTTTATTATTTATTGTAGATTCGTAGAAGTCAGCATGCATTGATAAACCCAGCTATAACAATCATACTACGGATGGGCGCTGGTGGACATGGTGTTCCCCCTCTTGGGACTCCTGATGGTTAGTAATTATGATTGTCATTGGATATTTGTGTTTCTACTTTATCAGTACAAGCCAGCAAGAACGTTTTCCCATTTGATTCCTGGCGTAGCCTTTTGTCTGTAGTAGGACCAAATATGGCAATTTTCATCTGTAGTGGTGCTTTGTTATGTTTATGTCCTGTGGAATTCCTTCTTTATTTCAGGTAGAGTGAGGTATAAATTTGCGTCGTTTTGGAACAGGAACCATACACTAAAAGCATTGCAGCGTGCAGTAAATAATTATCATGCAATGTTAGAAGTTGAAAAGAAGGTCTCTCCCCATTTTTAATTCATTTTGATACTATATACATACTTCTACCATGTGTTTTTCCGATATTTAGTTAGCTGATATATAAGGCAGTTAAGTTTGTTTGATTGCCTGAAATTTCAAACGTTTCAACTTTGGTGGCTTCTTATCTTATAGGAGAGAGCAGAATCTGCCTTACGTGCTCATAGTAGCTCTGTGAGAGGAGGTGGTAAAGTGCAAGTAAAAGCTCCTGAAGAGACTGCAGCTGTACCTGTTAAGTCTCAGGCTTTTATCAAGGAAGAAGTTCTTGTCGGCATCTACAATGTAAACATTCACTTTTTCTTGTGAGTGCTATAGCTGTTCAAAGATGTTATCATGAAATGTATGCATCATTTTTTTGTATGCAGGATGTTTTTGCCAGCATTCCTGAGCAATTCCTGAACGTCTTGTTGGCTGATGATTCTACTTATACTAATGAGTACAGATCTGCACGGAAGGATAAAAATCTTAATGTAAGTTTGGCATTACTATCTAGATCATTAGTCTTCATACATGCTTTAGACTCGACTTCTCATTGTTGTCTTTATCTGATCTTTCAGATTGAGCCGTGGCATACTGCTGAAGAATATGATGGTCAAGTTAGAGAGATTAAGTTCAGATCCATTTGTAATAGTCCTATGTGTCCACCAGACACTGCTGTGACGGAATGGCAGCATGTTGTTCTATCACCAGATAAGAAAATGCTGGTATGAATGATTCATTGAAGATCTTTTCCTGTGGGTTATAGCAGTTGTTAATGTTGTTTAGGCTTTAGAAGCAAAATTAAAGCATAAATCCCTTCTGATGATACTTGTATTCCCTTCTTTCAGGTTTTTGAAACTGTGCAACAGCCACATGATGTTCCTTTTGGTTCTTACTTTGAGGTACATTAGAATGAGTAAAATCTTGTTCATTATTCATCATTCTGTTTTGCAACCCATTATTCAAGTTTTTCATCAGGTCCACTGTCGATGGCGCTTGGAAGTTAAAGACGAGACTTCATCTGTTATAGATATAAGAGTCGGTAAGTAATCCTCAGAACTATTAATGATTTCGATATATCAGGAAAAGTGTGTGTGTAGTTGAATAAAACGTGCAAATGCACATTGGCTTGGTCAATAGGTGTACATTTTAAGAAATGGTGTTTGATGCAATCAAAGATAAAATCAGGGGCAATCGATGAGGTTAGTTTGGTGTCTTTATTCTAATCGATAAACTAAAAAGTGAGCCATATAAGGGTTCTCTGATTCATTTGTTTTTTGACACTTAACACAGTACAAGAAAGAAGTGGAAGTGATGCTTGAAGTGGCATTGTCGTATCTCAAGTCACACTCGTCCTCAAGTACCCTTGGTGATATAGACGAGTCTGTTTTATCATCACCAACACCAGAAAACATGAGCTAAAACCTAATTTACCAAAATGAAGAAGAAAAGCTTCTCAAATTTCTTCGCTTTTACATGTTAAATTGTAATTAGGATGGATATTTTACAGGGGGGCTTGTCTGATTTCTGGTACTTGTGACAAATAACAAAGAAAGAAAAAGTTTGAAGGTTCTCTCACAATTATCTTTGTAATGGAACAAAACAATGAATTCACCATAAATCCTTGTGCAATCTTATTAATAGACTCACCATAAGGACAAGACAAAATTCAAACATTGCATATAAAGTGCAAAACATTTGAAGCGTAGATCTTAGTCCAAGACACAGTAGAAACAACTTGGGATTGCAATGTAGATATACCATAAATCCTGGTAGTTGCAACATTCCGATTCAACAGCTAGAAGAAGAAAAGTCTCAGAATTTGACAGCAGTAGTCCATGTGCCTTGAACACTAGGGTGTTTGGTGACATGTCTAGTCCTGAGTTTCACCACTTTCCTTCCTAGCGAGTTCCTCAGCCTAGTCGCATTCAGAAGCACTTCTTCAGGATCCATGTTCTTCACACACACCACCCTTTCATTTCTATTCCCTATCAAATTGTAATGTAAAAATCGCAAATATCAACAACTGTTTGCATTGCCTGTAAATGAAAAGAGGAGAGAATGATTCATTCATACTGTAAATGCCCTTCAAATAAGGATGTTGTCCCCTTGAGAGCTCAGTGACCACTTCGAGCTGCGGATTTTTCTGTTTTAGTGCAGGCAATTCTGATTCCATAAAGGCTCTGTATAACAAAGAAAAATTCACATCATAAGAAAAATGCTCACGACCTAACTATGAAATGGTAACGATTTAACACAAAACAGTGATTTAAATTTTCATGTCAAAACAGGACAAGTAATTGTCGCAGATGGATAGATGAATATAAACGAAATATAGATAAAGAAATAGAGGTAAATTTAGAGGAATTGGTTACCTTATGCCTCTACTGCTGCCTCCCCAATTACAGTAGCTCACTACCAGCTTCTGGAGCTGCCATACTCCTCTAAGCGCCATTTGAATCTAGTCAGATAAACAAAACCCTAATCGATGTGGAAAATCATTAAAAAGGAAGGAAGAAGAGGAAGAAGATGATCACGTGACCAGGGTGGTGCACGTGAGTTATAATGTTTCAGACTACAATAGATTGGAATGGGCTTATATTGGGCTATAGGATGCTATATTTTTCTGTAAGTACCTTACCAGAGGAAAATCCCTAAATTGTTACTCGAGCCCGAATCTTCCATTAATCTCACACGGTTACCAGAGGAAACCGTGTGAAACCTTTTAGCCTCTGTAACATTGTTTATTTTTTTCTTAAAGTAAGTTCGTTAATTACGCCTAGTTGCATGCTCAAATCGTTAAAATTGTGGAAACAGGATCAAGAAACTATCAGTTGACTATGATTCCGAGTTTGCATTTGGATGTATGAATAGTATCTCATTTGACGCCCCAAGTCTTGTCTCCCTCGGCTACTCCGATTATGCCGTGTGGGAGTATCCACTAGTTAACTTCGGAGACTCTAGAGGCATAGAAAGTACCAAATCCAAGTTTAATATGTGACAAAATAACACCCATGTTTGCTTCGATCCTGAAGCTTTTAGCAACATTAGAATAGTTTACAGGAATATACAGCAACACCCATGTTTGATTAGTGCGTGAGGTCATTGTATTAACTATTACATTATTTACTACTATTTGTTACTCTTGAATTAAATTATGTTACTCTTTGTATTAACAAATTTTCCACTTTTCAGAAGATGGAATTGAGATCGTCGATTTACCTTATGTGGATCGACGAAAAGGTAAGATCTTTTAATTATAATCAAATTTTATTATTTTTAAAAAGAGTTAAGAATTATTTTTATTTATTTAACCGATGCGGACATAAAAGATAACGACAGACTATTGGTCCAATACTTTTTGACTCAAAATTTTATGGATATTTTTTTCAAATTTTTATTAATATTTTCTTAATTTAAGTATATTATTCTTAATTTTTTTTAATTATTTGTTGACAATTTTTGGCCAAGAACCCGATCATGGTTAAGACTTAAGACCCAGTCCATAGATGTACACTTTTTGTTTTCCCTTAATTTTTCAGAAATTAATATATATATAAAAAATCCTAACAGATCTGATGCAACAATATATGGCCAAATATTTTCTCTAAACTTTTCTATACGTACTTTAATTTTTGTGATCAAATAATTATATTTGTATGAATTTCGACACATCCTATATCTTGAAGGATCACTTCCGATTATAGTTCGGAAACAAGAAGCAACAAATAATCCACAATGAAGAAGAGACACCTAGATTTCTAGGGATCACTACTAATTAGAACTCAGAAACAAGAAGCAACAAAGAATCGACAACGAAAAATACCTAGATTTTGAAAGCAACAATGAATCGACAACGGAGTAGCTTCGAAATTCAACTATTTACCAGCAAATGCAAATAAATGCGCTACATCTGCTTGTAATTTGCGGTTTAGCATTATATCTTTGTTTAATCACTAAGAAAATATAAATGTGGGATGAATCGAGAAGTAAAAATTATTACTATTTTTGAATATATTATTGTATTTATAAAATAAATTTTTTTGATCATCTATAAAATCTGAGCAACTTTAATATATATAGAAGTCATGATTTTAATAGTAAAATAAGATCCGAAAAGAATCAATAGAAAAAGGAAAAATCGGAATTGATCGATCTCTTTTTCGAAACAAACGAAAAGGAAAGAAAAGACGAAACATAAATCATGGATCAACTAAGCCCTCTCGGGGACTTGCTTAAGAATAAGAAATTGATAATTTAAAATTTTATTTGACAAAGATAGTGTATTTGCAAACATATTACATATGTTTTAGTATGGTACACATAATCAGAATGATATATTTCAATAGACTAATTCGTTACGTTTTGTATCATTTTGAACTGTTATTAATATTTTTAATATAAAAATTAAGAAAAACAATAGTGAAAAGTGAAAAAAAAATGGCGGTAAGAAAAAAAAAGTCATCATGATTAAATAATTAAAATCCATTTGAATTAATCAGCCCTACCTTTAGCATGCTAACCAAAACGACAAAGCATAGGTATGTACATATCAAACCGGTTTGGATAGTTTTAAGTGATTAAACCAAGTTATTACGCTAAACCGAAAATTACACGCAGATCATGATTTGCATTTGCTGGTAAAGAACTGAATTTCGAAGCTATTAACAAGCCTCATAGAATTTTTTATTGAAATAAGATTTTAACAACGGCTTTGATGTTTTCTTAATAAATCATTAAGAGTCATACTTGTCAAAGCATTAATACTACCAACCCAATTGTTATATAACACTGGCGAAAGTGACTAAAGCAATGTGGTTCAGGGTCTAAGGGAAACTACTTAAGCCAAAAAAACTAATCATCAACTTCATCTGAATCACCGTAAGACCTCAAGATGCATCAGTACTTGTTGGGGCTATCAAATCAGGTAGGCGCATTGATGATCGCTTGATCTTTAGCCAGTACTCGTTATACACTCTTTGCCCCGACATGCTCTCGAAGAATCTACTCCAACTTTCCATAACTCGGGTCAGCCTAACACTCTTGGGTCGTCCAATAAGGTACCTAATGTAATCTCTGGCAAGCCGGAACAACTCCTCCCCGTTGATTATGTAGATGTACTGAAGAAATGAAACAATGATCAAAGCTAAAGACAATATTGATTGAAAGATAACTTGTGTGGGATTGTGATGTGTTCATTACCAGAAAGATGAAGCCTATGGTTGCTAACACTATTTGCAGAGTTTCATCTGCAATACCAGCAAGACCACCGCCTTCTCCTGATGAGCCTTCAGACCCATTGTTTCCACCATTTCTACCGCCTCCTCCTCCTCTTCCTCCTCCTCGTGGAGGAATGTTTCCACTGTTAGTGTTGTAATAATCTTTCTTTTGAATCTGCTCACGCAACATATCTTCAACCGACTTCTTCCCCATAGCTTTCTCAATTGATTCCCATGGTGATGATATCTGAAGATAAAAACATCATCACTGAAGCATAATAATATCAGAAGCACTAAACATAACTTAGCCCTGTGCCTTAACTTCTTACAGCTTTTGCATGATTTAGGACTCGAAACTAAGGGAAAAAAAATCCATAGAATGATGAAAAAACATATGTTCTCATCATCACTACTATCAGATTTGTCCTTCTCATCAAGTACACAACACAAAAGAATCATATCAACACCTCTTATCATCAGAAACATGACTCAATTCTGTACCAAATTCTTACACGCACACACACACACAAAAGATCAATTTGCAACTTCTAAAGAGCAAAAACATATGTAGAATGAAGAAGGAGTATCTAACCTCATCACTACCATTAGATTTATCCTTGCCACCAAGTAAGCACAAAACAGGGCCTTGCCTCTGATTTCGACATCGATGATTCTGTAGAGGCGAAAACTGAGTAGTCACCGATGTTGCAGATGCCCGAAGAGTTAATTTGGGGAGTGGCCTATGATTAAAGCGTAATGTGGGACTGAAACGTATATTCCTGGAGACATATTTTGTTTGTGTTGTTCTTGCAGAGAACAAGGATGGCCTGAATAGATTTGCCTGCGTAGAGCTCATCTTTTTTTTTTTATCTCAATTGCTTCTTCCAAAACATATATCAACTCTCTCCAGGATCTTCAACAACATTCAAAGACAAATTCCAATAAGAAAAGATCGTTCTTTTAGGTATGAATAATAGCAAAGACGCTAAGTCAATCCAGAATTGGGAAAGACGAGGAACTGAAATCATCGATTGAATGGTATAAATCGAAGCAATACGCGAATAGAAGATCACTAGAAATCTAAAGCCTGGAAATTTAAACTACTACCCGAATCGGAAACCTAAGGAATAACAATTAACAACTACAAGGAGAAGCGATTCAGAAGACGATAAGGGCATGAGAAAATTTCATACCTTGACGAAACCCTAATTCGATAAAGGATTCGTTTTGCGTTTTCTTGGTTGTTTTGTTTGTGTGTTCAATAAGAAACAACCGAAGAAGTCGGAGCTAAGAGGTAAAATAAGGACCGAAGAAATTGCTTGACGGCGGTGGATAAAACTACGTCGTTTCTATCTGAACCGAAAAATATATCTGAACTCGAAACTTTTTATTTTTACTTTTTTAAAATGAAACCTAATCCTATACATATATTTTAGTGATATTCCATCTTACAAAAAATCCCTTATAAATTTTGAATGGGAGACTATCCCTCCATCATTTTGTGTTGGACGTCCTCCACCGATTCGTCTTGATCCTCAATTTCATATAACTTGCAAGGCACGCGAGAAAGCTAGAGCCTTCAATTCAATCAGAAAAATAAAAAGTTTTAAACGCTTTAGTTTATATACCCTCTTTTAGTTTAGTTGTTTTTCTTTCTTTGTGGAATATCACTATTTAATTGCAAATTGTGGGATGTGGTTTTTCTCTTATACATGTTCTCCATTGTTTCCTCTTGCGATTTTGTGGTCAATAATACTAACTTTGTTGTTGATCTTTGGATACTCGAATTTTTTTCCTTGTTAAAATGGTTGAATCATTGAAAAACGAATACTAAAAAGTTAGTAAAATCATAACCTTTACTGTTAAATTAAAATAATAAAATTGGTTAAACTTTCAACATGAACAAAACAAAACAAAATATCAGAATTGTAAAAACCATAAAACCCCTTAATTCTATTTTTTTAATGAAATAAAAACGAAACAAAAAGACGGTGGAATATTTGGTGTATAAATATTTAAGGAAATGGCAGTCGCTCAAGGGTTTTCGTCACTTTTCAGCTAATATTTATACCTTGTCTTCATCTTCTTCTATTATATATTCTATCATTTATATGTCATCAACATGACTGTTGATTAGTCTTGTGTTTGTTTATGCAGCTGTTATGAGGTTAAGCAGGGTAAGAAGACTTCTCTTCTTGTCCCTTACGATGTAAGTTAATGAAAGAATCAAAAAGCCTTTTGTAACCAAATTATTAAACTCGGATTTGTTTTATCAAAAGGTTGAATCATCTTTTGTTTATCCCGGTTTTTTTAAGCCTCTTGGTGTTAGACTTTTTCCCTTCCCGTCCATGCTGCTTCTAAGTTTTCTTCTCTCTACACGGAGAAGCGAAGGTGTCTTCCATCGGGGTGTGTCCTCTCTCTTTGATCCTTCCTTTTCTGTATCTAGTGTGCTTTTTTTTTGGTGGAAATAGTTTCATGATTCGAATTTTTGTTATTGTGGTTTCTGATAATATATTATATCATTTATATGTCATCAACATAAGTGTTGATTAGTCTTGTGTTTGTTTATGCAGCTGTTTTGAGGTTAAGCAGGGTAATTAATAAGACTTCTCTTCTTGTCCCCTACGATGTAAATTAAAGAATCAAAAATCCTTTTGTTTATTAAACTCGGATTTGTTTTTGTCAAAACGTTGAATCATCTTTTGTTTATCCTGGAATTTTTAAGCCTCTAGTTGTGGGACTTCCCTTTCCCATCCATGCTTCTATTGTTCGGTTTTCTCTTTTCATGGAGAAGCGAAGGTTTCTGCCATCGGGGTGTGTCCTCTCTTTGATTCTTCCTTTTTTTGTATCAAGTGTGCTTTCTGTTAATGTTTTTTTTATGGTGGAAATAGTTTCATGATTCGAGTTTTTGTTATTGTGGTTTCTGATGATGTATTATATCATTTATTATGTCATCAACATAAGTGTTGATGAGTCATGTGTTTGTTTATGCAGCTCTTTTTCTGTTAAGCAGCCTAATAAGAAGACTTCTATTTTTTTCTCCGTCCATGTAATTTAATTAAAGAATCTAAAAGCCTTTTGTAACCCAAATTATTAAAACTCGGAATTGTTTTTGTCAAAAGTTTGAATCATCGTTTTTTTTATCCTGGATTTTTTAAGCCTAATGGTGTGGGATTTCCCTTTCCCAAGGAAAAGCAAATGTCCTCTCTTTGATCCTTGTTCTAGCTTTTGAAATTTTGTTATTATGTCATAAGCACTTAACTAATGTCTTACCTGGTATAGTAAGACGAGGGGTTTTATGAAGCTCAAAAAGCTTCGGATTAGGCAGATGTGGGCAGTAAAAAAGCTTCGGATTAGGCAGACGTGGCCAGAAAAGCAGTACAAGAATTCTCACCAAGGAAATGGATGGAAGAAGCCTTTTGCCTCAAAAGATTTTATTGTCCATGAAAAAATGTAAGGCCATAAAAACTCTTTTTAATGTTTGCTTCTTTGTCATTTATGTATTGATGATTAATGTTTGGTTATGATTATCTATTGAATGATGTAATCGAAGCAATACGCGAATAGAAGATCACTAGAAATCTAAAGCCTTGAAATTTAAACTACAACCCGAATCGGAAATCTAAGGAATAACAATTAACAAATCCAAGGAGAAGCGTTTCAGAAGACGATAAAAGCATGAAAAAATGTAATACATTAATGAAACCCTAATTTGATCCTTGAAGATAAAGGATTCGTTTTGCGTTTTCTTTGTTGTTTGTGTGTTCAATTAAACAGTTTGTTTCCACAAAGATAGGAGAAAAACACACATCCCACAATTTGCAATTAAACAGTTTTGTTCCACAAAGAAAGAAAACAACTAAAATAAAAGAGAGGGTATAGAAACTAAAGCTTAAACCTTTAATTTTTCTGATTGAATTGATGCCTCTAGCTTTCTCACGTTCGTTACAAGTTATATGAAATTGAGGCTAAAGACGAATCGATGGAGGACGTCGAACACAAAATGATGGAGGCATATATATAAAAACAAAAGAAAATAAGAAAACAAAATAAGGAGTTCAAAATTTATTAATCAGGGATTTTTAGATGATGGAATATCACTAAAATATATGTATAAGATTAGGTATCATAAAAAGAAAAGAAAAAAAGGAAAATGTCTCGAGCTACTCTGACTTAGAGTGACTTTCCTATTGTGGAATCTTTCCTATTATAACTTTTAACAGTGGTATCATAAATCTTTCTAATTTTCTCGAATTTAATCCAAGTCGTCGCCTATTGATTTTATCAAAAAAATAAGAGTCTCGAAGGTGGGAAGTCTCCCATTCAAAATTTATGGGTGAATTGGATTTAGGGATAGAAGAGTTTAGCTGTTTAGGTTTTGAAGAGTTAGTATTTGATGCAAAAAAAAAGAGTTTAGGTATTTTTCACGTTTATTTATTCATCCATTTTTAATGTTTCCTAGAGTCATATATTAAACCGCGGAATATCAATCGCACCAGCAAGGCTTGGCACCGGTTTTTGTGTCTCCGAAATATTCAAGATTATAGGTCTCCGAAATATTCGAGATTTACTCTTACAACTTTGTTTAAAACCAAAATACAATATTTGTGTCTTTCTATGTTTATATACATTCTTCAACCCCACTACACCCATTTTTTGTTTGTCTTTCTATGAGTATAACTAATGTCAGACCAAACATAGATTATGTGTACATATAGCATAATAATATTGATGCTAGCTAGGAGCCTGTTCCGAGGTAACAGGAACTGCCTCCGGAACTTCCCATGGCGGTGCTAGGTAAATCACGGACCATAAACTTCACTGTATGTTTTCTCATACCGTTTAGTATCTCCAAGCATTCATGGAGATCAGAATCTGTGACCAACATCACCCATTCTTCTTCATCATCCAAGTATTTCAACTGAAATGCGCCTTCTTGCAGCTTGAAACGCTTACCTACTTCTTTGTAGAGCTGAGAACACCCAACAAGATATGGATCAAGCTTGAAACGTACAGTGTCGTCTCTATAAGTAGCTTTTACAATCAGTGTTGACCTTGATCCGCTCTCGCCCCTATTGTTGTGAGTTCTTATTTGGTTCCAGTTTTGTTCCATGGAACTTCCCAACACAACTGCGCCTGAACTATTTGATGAATCCGACATGCTGCTGGATATGGATTGGTTTCGTTCTACAATTTTATTACCTTGCTCGGTTCTTGTATTCATTTCATCATCTGCAAGTGCTATAGAGCTCAAGCACCTACGAACACAAAGATCTTTATCCTTCTTTACCTCTTCACTCCTTTTTCCTATATCGATATCATCACTATAGTTCAAGCCAGACTGTTTGCTTATCCAAGCCCATGGCTCCATCAAGGATCCTAAACACAATGAAAATAGCTTATTAGATTATTTACATTCTAACATCTCCTCCAAAAACGGTTTATATATATACATTTATTCTTACCTGGTCCTGCTTGGTTTGTTTCAACACTCTCCTCCAGCTTAACTTTCAAAGGCTCTAATAACGCATCTTCATCCATATCACTTCGGCTTCTTACAAATGCATCTTCATGATGAGTATCAAATTCTTGTATAAAAGGGCCAAGTGCTACAAATTCCCCTGTTACCGAGTCAAACTTCAATCCTCCTTGTACACCTGGGACAGAGTCAAGCACATTCTGCATTTTCCTTAGTGATCTATTCACTTTGTTAATCTTACGAGATGGCCATCTCATGATTCCGTGCTGTCTACATATCCGTTTTAGTGTAGTCGGACAAACTGGAGAAAGAAAGAAAGAAAAAGAAAAGCATCCCAAGTCAGCAATTGAATAGCTTGTAAAGGAAACAAGCAATGCACACTAGCTAGTTCTCACCACCAAGGCTTTTTGCAGCATCCTTTAAGCTCCCAGAGAAGTATTGTTGGAGAACATTTAAGCTCACATTCTTCTCTGTACTACTTTTCTTCTTCTCTGATCTTCTTGCTCCGCTAATTTCCTAGGAAATATGTGGGAAAAACTTATTATCTTATATCTCTAAAATATTAACCCAATTCAAAACATAGAATTAGATACATGACATACCTGTTGAAGAGTTTCATGAGAAGGTGGTATATCATTGGTTTTATCAGAGGACATGTTGGAGAAGATACTTGTAGTAGAGTTGACGTCAGTATCAAGAAATGTTGTCTGAAAGCTTTCTTGGGATAAAGTAGTAGCCTGTGGAATCTTTGACATTTCTCCATTATGAAATCCAACTTGATTTGATTCTTCATCTGAAACAGTTCTCAGAGTCCGACATAGTCTCTGCATGGTGCCAGAGAGACTGTCCAACAAAAGTTGTTGTTCTGAGCTTCCCTTCATAGTTACAGGTAAGAAAAACTCAAGTATATAATCATAGTCATCGGTGAATGTGCTCCTCAGTTTTGTAGCAACTGCAGCATTAAGACCAAACTTTCGAGCATGCTGAACAAGAGGGTACTCGCTGATGTTAAATGTCTTTACATCGGATGAGAAAGACGGTTTGTTTGATATCAGTGCTTTGCCAACAATTCCTTGCCCTTCTCTTAGGTAATGCTCCAAACATGCATTCACAAAACCTTCCATTTCCATATCATTCACGTAACATGATGTCTCTTCTATGCAAAGAAGTGAACTTCCCTCTGAATATTTTGCCAACTCATTGGAGCAACTACAGGGAATCCAAGCTAGAGCTAAAGGCAACCTATGTGCATGGCACACTGCTCGGAGAACATCTCTTATTTCAGCCAAAGCTTCTTTTTGATTACTCGAAAGGTACTGAAAAAAAACAAAGACACTTTAAGATATTGAGGCACAGAAATAAAACAAGATAGAATCAGTTTTTGTTTTACCTGACGACGAGGAATAGTTGATGGTTGTAAATTTACAGCCTGAAAGAAAATAGACAAAAACATCAACCTTTCAATACCCACAAGAACAAGCACACATAAAGAGATGAGAGAGAGAAGGCGACTTAACCTGCAGAGCACGGCAAACAGAGTCCATCTCCACATCAAAGTTAGGTTTTTCCCTACATGTCACAAGTTCCAAGACAGCACAACAAGATGATCCAGATTCTTCAAGGACAGGAATTGCAATCGAACCACGAACATCGTTATCTAGTGCATGCTTCATCCTTAAATATTCAGCGGTCTTGTAATACATAACGTTAGATGTCCACTCAGGAACTCCAGAGATAAATACTCTACCTGGAAGACCTGGACAAGAGGACTGATTTGCTTCAGCAGAGAAGGTGAATTTTCTTGAAGCTTCACGGTATCCAGATAGCCTCGAGTCAAGCAAGTAAGCTTGATCACAAGTACTAAGCATGTACTGATCTCCTTTCTTGATAGGAGTCCAAAACTGTGCTAGAATTCCCTCTCCAGAGAACTCCATAAACAAACTTAATGCCTTAAGCATCTTCTCATCAAGTGAGTGATTCAATGACCTTGGAACAGTACTAGAGTCTATTTGATTATTACCCTTGCTTCGTTTACCACTTATTTTTTCAGTATCAGATATGCAATAAAGAGAGCTAATCTCATGTACCGGTCTTTTTTCGCCAACGTTAGAGCCATCTAAACCATGGAAAGGAGTAAGATCTTGAAAATTGGAAGCCTTGGAGTCAGCTACGTGTAATGTACTAAAACCTCCAAAAGGTGTACTAGATTGAGAGGTTGATAAGCCGTACTGAGTGAACAAAATATCTGTAGTGGGAGGATTATTGCACCATGAAGCTAAAGATTCCAAATTCATAAGCTCTGAAGTTGAAGAAGAGCTAAACATATCTTCTTCAGAGGTCAAATTCCTAACCCAACCATCAATTTCTTCTGGTGGAATATCTTGAAAGCAAAATCCTTTGTCTCTAGATGCAGATGAGTTTTCCATTTTCTTGATTATCAGATGTTGACCAAAGACTTGAACAGAGATTTTTTTTAATTTCCTGATTGGTTTGGTTTCTTGTAATAATGATCTTTAGCAGATTGATTCAATGTTCATAAGTATCCTACATAAACACAAGATTAAATTCACTTAATTTTATATGTTCCCAAATTACTATAATTTAAACAAACTGAAACAGGACAAACTTCACCGCAAGGAAAAGAAAATTAAAAAATAAAACTTCTCCAAATCCCAGAATTGAACACACTAGAACATCTAACACAATTTGTTATTGTATGGTCAAAAAAAAAAGACCCCACAAAAATAAAATAAAAAGGAATAAAAATTTGAGTTTAAGACATGAACCTGGAACTTGAAGCTATGAGATAGTGTAGAAGAGTTGAAACTTGAGTGGTATTGTGAGGGAGTGAAAAGTTTTAAGAAACCGAGGAAAAGATAAAAGAGGAAACTTAGTTTTGAAACTATGTAAATAGTAAAACCGATTTGGTTCCGTTAGCGGAAATTGCGCCAGAAGCTTACTCATAAGCTCGTGGGAGCTACATCACTAGAGAGAGACGGTTCCATTAATGGTGGAGAGACTCTGAGTTTTTTTTTTTTTTTTTTTTTAAAAAGAAGGAGAATGTGAAAATTTCTTCCATGGAATCGCGATTTTAAACCGCGATTTTAATTTTTGTTTTATATATTCTGTGCTTTTGGCGTGCTAATTGACCCCACCAGGCCACCACCATGGATGACGTGATGAGAAAAGGTTCAAGTGATTATTTAATCATTTTCTTTTCTTTTTTTCCCGAAAAGGTGACTCTTATGTTTGGGTGATTTGAAAACAGTAACCGGAAAAATATATGTTGGAGTAATCAAATAATAAATAATGTTAAACATACAGAAATTAGAATTGAAAAATCTTGGATTCCTTTTACATAGATGAAGGAAAGCTCGATGTTAGGTAGCTTTACTATACAAATAATTGAATAATACATTTAAACGTATCAATTTTTTTTTATAAAACAGTAGAACTAAGTATGAAAAAAAAACAAGAGATAATAATAGATAATTGAAAAGGACGAGAAAGGATAACTTAAATCGGCGATGGAAGAGGAACATGACACGTGTACAACTGTTTGATACGAAAAGACATAAAATTGCGTAGTCTGACGCCACTCTCCTTCATTCTCTCAATCAGAGAGCTGTCACTTTCTCCTCTTTTCCATGCCGACTTTCCTTATTAAACAACTCCATTTATTAAATTAGCCACATATTTGCTTTTATATGGTGATAACTCTTTTTCTTTTCTTAAACTTTGTTACAAATTTATAAAAAATAATCTAAAGAAAACCACTAATGTACTGTATTATCTGAATTCAGTAGTAGATTTGGGGAAAACAAAAATTGGGTAACGCGGTGACTATTAAACTGGGAAATTGTTTTGATTGTAATAGATCATGTTTAAAAAATCACTAACCACTGATCGAACGGTAAAACAGAGCCTAGCGATTAATCGAATCGATTAATCAGATTTAAATCAGAAATTAATTTTAAAATTTATATCGATATATGTATAATAATAAAATATGTGAACAAAATACTGAAAGTATATCGTAAACTACTGTTAACTAGTGTCTAAATTAAAATATCTACAACCCGAGTGCAAGTCTAAAGACTCTACATAATTGTTAATTTTTCTATTTCCGCTATTGAGACGTAAAATTATAATTATACCTTCATCTTTTTCTTTCAGATCTGCGATCATGCAATCTTAATTCCCGCTTCCATCATTTTGTTTTGCCATTTTTGCATTTTTATTTTTCTGTTTTATGTAAGGTTTACTTTGATTTACCTAAATATAACATATCTACAAAGGAAAACTAGTTATCCAACTACAAATTTACCAAAACTTTTTTTATTTATTTTAAATCTGATTTTCATATCGATTTTGATGAAATCGCGATGGCTCTACTCCGATCAACGCCTAACCAGCAATTAAACAGGCGCTTAGCCCGCATTTTCGAACATGGGTAATAGATTAAATTGCAAGATCACAGAATTATTAAGTTGATTCATAATCTGTTGCCCTTCATCCAATTTTTCAATTAATTACTATCTATAATTTTTTTTCAGTTTATTTTGCTATGATGTGAGCTTAATGACATTAATATTTGTATTCGATTAAAATATGTTTTTTGTTTGCTGCTTATGTCATTCTTTTTGTATTTACCTTTATTCTATTGCATATTGCCGATTAAAAATTAAAATATGATCTAGAAGAAATGATAATGCGGAAAGTAAACTGATCCTAAACATAAGCCATTTGTTTAAACATTTTTTAAATATTAATAGACCTCAAATTAATTTAAAATTTGCTTTGGATCTCCCATACTATAGGAGTTCTGTCGGCAGAGATATAATAATCATTCAATTCGGAGGAAGATTATAATAATTGTTCAAAGCAATTGTAATACATAATATAGAAACACAATATTAACAATTATCTACTAACTGCAAATAGAAGTACAAAATCGTCTTGAGATAGTCCCCTTCTTCTTTTCTACTCTTTATTCATTATCCCTTAACTATTTAAGACATGTTCAATTTTTTGTTTACATCAACGATACACAACTGCACAATACCAAATCAATTTGAGTATATCATAAACCAGCCATAATATTTAATATAAACTACTAAATCAAATTTTTATTTCAAAGTGTATACAGTTAAGATAGGTTTCAGTTAGTTTGTTTCTCCTTATTGTATATATATATATAGAACTCTAAATAAATAAAAACTTTTTTTTGTTGGTTTTAAACTTAGCGGCTTTTTAATTTTTATTAGAACACATTGTATCATCTTACATATGTTAATCATATAGGCACTAATAAATCGGTATTTTCGATCAACACTTAAAAAAACAGGTAGAAAAATCCTATTAACCTAAAAAGATATCACTTTATTAAAAGTGACGTATTCACATAATGATTAATTAATATAATTGTCGAGTTTAGTGTTGTTTGGAAACTTTTTTTGTTTGTTTGTCATGGTTGTTTAGAAATATAAGAGATTTACATGAAATATCAAATAGGTAATTCGTCGAGGATATGATGATGTGTTAAGAACTTAAAAAAAAAAAAAAAAAAAGTGTGTGTTGGACGGGGCATTTAGTACAATTGTATATTCTGGCACTCTGCCCTAAAGTATTTTATAGTACATAAAATTATGGACGATTACGTCACGAATGATCCCAATTCCTCTTGTCGTTACATGTTACTCTCCTTAAAACAGATTCCTAAAGTCGAGATAAAGATGAATCCTGACCGTCCATTTTCCTTTTAAGATTCGGATTCTCTTTCAAGATTCCTTAGCTCCATCCATACGTGGAATCTTCAACAATATACAAAGCTTAGCTACCTACGTATGTTGTAGAAATGTGCTTGTTCATCTATTTGCTGTGAATTTTTTAAAATTTAATTTTTTACTATTTTTTATTATCTTGTGACTTGTGATTAGCCTTTTTTATTATATTAGTGCGGTTAGTTTTTTTCCCACATATCTTTGTGGTGTGGATTGAAATATATAACCTGATTTGTTTGTGTGTGTCGGCACGTACAACTAATTTGTTTAATTTGAATTAAATGTACAGTATAAAGATCGATGCATGTAAGACGACAAAGTAAATAGTTGTGCATTTGAAATACATTTCTTCCGTTTAGTAGTTTTGTTATAACTACGAAAACAATAAACAGTGAGAATTGTTTCGCCTATAATTTAGAACAGTACAACAATTGTAAATTTAGTAATTTATTTTTCAACTTTTTTAAAAAGTTAGTATCTTTGATTGTTAATTTATCCATTAACTGAAGCATTACAGTTTTGTTGTTTGGTGTCTTTCGCTAAGCTAATTCAGACAAGTAGGACCGCCATAAAAAACAATCTATATTAGTAAGTGGAATATGCAACTGTTATATGAATTTTGCAGTGATTAGAGTGAGGCTAGAAGTAGTTTGTGTCTATATAAATTAACATCGGTGAATCAATACATCATGCATTGACAAAAATGGACATGGTAGATCGTATAAAGTTATAATTAAGAAGAAAAATTTGATGCTAAATATTGTATAATCATCGGTATAACAGATGTATCATTTACTTCTGTTCTATAAAAATTAAAGGTTCTTTCATCAATCGTTGCACAAGAATATATAATTATTCTTTACAATAATATTGAATCGCAGTAAAATAAAGTTAAGAGTTGTCAATATAAAATGTTTCTTGTCGAATGAGAAGATTTCCACTGTGATTCTTATGTAGGTAATGTCAACTTATGACGTTAGTCGCTTTCTAACAATATCAAAATTCAAATGATAGATTGATGAGTACGGAACCTATTTCCCCTTTCTTTTATTTTGTTTGTAACATTTAAATATTAAAGATTTGTTTTAGTATATACAAAATTTAAATTGAGAATATATATTTGATAGTTCAGTAAGTGTTCCACCTGTGTTGCCGTGTTGGCATAGCTAACTAGGTCCACGAAATTTGATTTTGTTAATTGGAAAAATTCAAGTTCACTTTTACAAATTTTCATGCCAACTTTTGTTTTTTGGGTACAACTTACTTACAATTGTTAATAGTATATGAAATATAATTATACTGAAGAACCGACGAGTACAAAGTTTATTCGTAAAAAATTAGTATGATCAACCTTATCAAAAGATCTAGTGTGATCAAAAGGCATAGTATAAAAATTGTCGACAATAATGGATTAAATTCTTTAAGATTTTAAATACTGCGGATTAAATCGTCCGTTGTCGTATTACAAGTTACAAGTATTGAGAATCAATGTCAAATATAGCGTTCCTGAGACCTTCTCATCTTATGTATCAAGAAGTTTTGTTTGAGTAGAGCTCTCTTCGACGAACCAAAATAGGCCCATCCAAGCCCAAATATGAATTCTTTTGGTCCTACGACCTTATTTACGTGTACTAGAGCGCAAATAAAAAAAGTCAACAAAAATTAGTTTCTTGGAAAAAATAACTTAAGAAAAATATCATGGGGATTTGACTCGAACAGTTTTTTTTGCTTTGATAAAGTCAAACATTTTCTTATATCTTTCAAATCATATATTTAATGGGAAACTTCTCATCATCTTGATTATCCAAAGAAAGAATCATATTAATTTAATGAATATTACTTAAATATAATAATTAATAAACATTACTTAGATAATTAATAATAAAAGAAAAAAAAGTTTAAAAAAAAAGTTTAAGGAGATAAAAATACATAAAACACAAGTTAAAAATTAAAAAAGTGGATCAATCAATTTGAAAAGGAAATGATCGAAAACACTTGTGTAAGTTATGTATATTGTAGTTCAATGTCCAAATCATCATACATACATAGTGAATGAAGTTACTTTTCAAGAGTTTGACAAATCATTATTTCTTTTAATGACATAGCAATATATTTTTATCCTTAAAAATCAATAAGTGGTTCATCATCTTCTCTATTTCATAATTCCAAATCATTTTTAATTTTGTTGTTTCTCTCTTTAATAATTAATAAACTAATTTTATATAAAATTATCTATCTAATAAGTATATAGAAATGATAGAATTATTTTGTGTCCCAAAATTATATAGTTACTCTTTTTATTTAGTTTGACTTAATGAAACCTAGACTACCAATTCATTTTCTAACATTATTCACAAACCACTTGAGTTTGAAAAGAGTAACTATATGATTTTTGGACACAAAATAAAAATCTACGCATCGCGTTTTCAAGAGTTAAATCTGTTTAAAAGTTGAATGAGAGTTAAATCTGTTTAAAAGTTGCTACACTGAAAAAAAGAAAAAATAAGTTAAGCAAACACAATCAAAACTTGTAAACACATTAAAAAATAAACAATACTTAACGTCCTCAAGAGTTGCATGTTCGGTCTTTTTTGAAATTAACATTGTATCTACAATATAGAGTCCATCATCGCAGTTGGAGTCTTCTAATACATTTGATTTAGGTAGAAGATCTGGAGAATCAGTTGATTTTGATTTATGGGTGGCTGGAAAATATGTCTGCATGACAAATCAACTGGCGTGATATCATATAACATAGTATCAATGATCAAAACGTTATTTTTTATGATAATTTGTATACTTCTATAAATTCAACTACACACTACTGATATTATTCTCAATAATAAGCTATTTAGAGATTTTAATTTGTGATCAATATATATAACATAAAAAATGAAGGAAAATAATAAAAATCGATTACAATAATCAACAATACCATGGTAAACAATTTGCCCACGCGCACCTACGCGAGTTATTGGCACGGAGGCAAATCGTGTGATGGTTAGTCCACAGATTTGTGTAATTTGCCTCCTGCACCGACGAAAAAACCATGCGAGTAGGGATCTTTTTTTTGTCTAAACTGAAGTTAGAAGGGTATAATAGGGACAAAAAGGCAAAATAGCAACATTGTTACTATTGCATTATAAAAACGGTGCGTTTAATGAAGATAACCAATTTTTTTTTTTTTTTTCTTCAGTTCATAATCGAAAACGAGTATACACATAAATTTCAAGTTATTGAAACTGACAAAACATAAGTCTAGCTTTGTTGCATCTGGCAATCTTGCTTTTCCTCATATCTAACTGCATACTCTTATTAGACTCAGGTGATCAAGGCCAAGACTCACAGTAAGTCTCAGAATGATAAACCCCACCAGATACAAAATTAAACCGCCATGGAGAACAAGACTCCATAAGAGATTCGAAGTCATGATGAGAACTTTAGCCAAAGACCAAGTTTATGCCATAGTCATGTCCATTAGAGAATGATGACTAAGATAGATTCCACCAATAATTGTTAATTTTCTTTCTAGATTAAGTAGTCTGACTAAGATATACAAAAGAAGAACAAGTTTAGAACAGGTAGGTCATCTTTAGTTTATGAAGAAGGTTTTGCTATTTAAAGATTCATGAGGTTATCTATGCATATTCGTGTTCAACAACTTTTTGAGGTAATCCATTTTCTTTTCAATGTTGTGATATTCTTATAACTCTAGGGTGGTCCAAAGTCCATTGGAGGCTTTTGAAATCGGTCATGAGCAATTTGTAAAACACAAACAGAGGACTTTCTCTATGATACAAATGTTGGGAGAGACTAGCCTTTTTGAGTGTATCCATGATTCGCTCCATCACAACGCGTTCTATTATTCATATCCAAAATTTATAAGAGAATCTCAAAAACTATATTTTACAACATTGTCAGTTTTAACTTAAGCTAAGTATTTGACTAATGATGGATTTTAGACATTTACCCATGTTTTCTTCGAGTAAAGCTTTACTTGTACAAAATATGTAAACAAACCAGGGATCAACAAATTGAAAATGACTACTTCCGTATCTTCAGTTTTTAATAATGTACATATACATATAAATATATCTAGCAAGCATTGCTTATTTTTGTTTAAAACTTTGAAAACAGGGCAGGCATTAACTTCAAAGCAATATCGCCATAGGGTTGGTCTTGTTGCATATCTACAAGTCCTCTAGACTTCAATACCTGTAATCCAAAAACAACTTGTATCAGTTAGAGACAATGCAATAGAAAGAAAAAAAAAAAAACTCTGTACTGAGAATCACTAACCAGTGTCTCGAAGAACATTCGAGCCGCTAGCTTCCTTGTCTTTCCTGCTAAGATCTTTTTCAAACTCAGATCTCCAGAAGAATGGCTTGAACTGGGACTACTTGAAGAACGTTGTTGAAGATACTGAGCCAAGGCTCTGTCAATAAATGTTACAAGTTAGTAGATAAATAGAAGGCTCTTGAAAGCTACATGGTTTTTAAAAAACTTTATACCTTGTTCTCCCTGTCAAAGCATCAGAATCTTGACTAGCTGGTGATCTTACCGGCGTATTGCTTCCTACCTCCAGGAAATTAAGTTCCTGTATGACACAGGCAAATGGTATTGCTATCAATGTCAGCGAAGCACCATGAATGGTAAAAACAAAACACGCAAAAACATGAGAACAAACCTCGTCAATAATTTCAGGAACAGCTGAAAGCCCTGGGTTTCTTAGTTCGGGCATATCCTCTGGATTTGTGGAAGTTGAAGGCTCAGTTCTATAAGATCTTGTCTCCCAAGTTCCAGGCTGAGTGGTGAAGTCATCAGTTCTAAAAGGTGAAGATCTTGGAGGTGGTGACGGCATGTACACAGGGAAACTACCATCCCTTAAATGTTCAACTCCCATGTCATCATTATTAAATGTCTGAGGAGATTGTGGTTCTGTTGCTACAGACTCTGCATGCGCGGATCGAGGAGTTGCAAAGTTTTGGACATCTTCAGTTTGTTGAGCTGGAGACTGCTGAACTGTACCGTCTGGATTAGTAGAATCAGGAACCCTAGACTGTGGAATTGGAGAGGCCGGGTTAACTTCTGTTTCAGTTTCTCGAGTAGGAGATGATACAGATGGAGGTTCTGGGAAAGTTTCATCAGAAACAGCAAGATATGGCTTTGAAGCTACACAGTCCTTTTCAAAGACACTGCGTAAAACATCTGAGACGCCTGCACAGGCAATAATCTTTTATTAAAAAAACCAAGTGCAAAAGAAGGTACACTGTCGAAAATAAAGAAACATTGGAAAATTACCAGTTAATAAGGGCTCATTAAAACTTTGATCCTTCTTTGATTGGTTATTCATTCTCCAAACATTTAGTTTAGATGAAGGACATTTCTTTCTCTTACGAAGAGTATCACTAGGATCGTCAAGCCTTTCTTTTATCTCACTGTCCAAATTATTTAATCAGTAAGCAAAAAGGTAATGAAATGACAAAAATCACAGAAAGCAACGGTGAAGTTTTTACCTGTTAGTTAACACTGTGACCTTATCAAAGCGCTTCCTCTTCCTTGGCCTTATTTGTGGTTGGGGAGGAGGAGTGGGCTGAAGAGCTAGTTGAGGTGATGGATGCTCTTAACATCAAAACAAAAACAAAATATATTTTCAATAAATAATAAGATAGTGCATGTAATGGTTAAGCATAAGATTATCAGACTATGTTGTTTACTCACCAAAATCTCTACGTTCTTCCTCAGAACCAGCAAAACCTGGAGATCCTGAACGAAGCTCAAATGCCGAACCCCTTCTAGAATTTAACACTTCTTCATCAATACTAGGGATAGTGGGTTCCTTCTCATTCAAAGTTTCATCTAAAGTCTCAGTCTCTTCAACTCTGACATTCTCTTGTTCAGCAGCAAATGGTGGATGGGACGCAGGGCTTAAATCATGGGCAGCGTCACGCCTAACCTCAATCTCGGGAACACTTCCAGGAGAATTGGCGTCACTTCTTTCGGTATTGGGATTGAGTTCTTCTGTCAAGTTACTTGGTCTAGGATCCTGGAATTCAGGGAGTTCCTCTGTGTCGTTACGAGGACTATAGGTTCCAATATCTGGAGCAATATTGGAATCTCTTGGCTCATTCTCTGGTCTTGCCTCATGAGCCATTTCAACATCAATTTCTCTAAAATGCCCACTCACAGGTCCTGTGGATTGGCTGCTCAAATCAGACAAAAGAGGTAACCACATTAAAAAGCGTATCGCTGAACAGATAAGGAAGAGTAAGAGCAAGGTATAGTAGAGGAAATCAAAACTCTATGAAGAGCCTTACTCGACATCCATCGGGCTAGATTCTGATCTGATGTCCTGTAAAAAAGACACAAACTTTCATTCAATAACAAGTTCTCGCAGACATGAAAACCAGTAGTCAGAATCAACTTCAAAGTCATAGGACGTAAGCAGGAGTCTCACCTCTTCGAATGTAACAGCAACATAAGGATCAATGCCAGTAGGAATTTGATCTGCAAGATAAGCATTAGCATCATAAACACCTCGAATCACATTATGATGCACACATAGCAAAACAAATAAAAAAGAACATGTAAAAGGTACCTATGAGAGTGATATCCTCCTCATTCCGAAGATGATTATCGAATTCCCTAAGATTCACAAGAAAACAATATAAAATGTTAAAGATCTCTCAAGCTTTATCACAACAGATTAAACTCCAATAAAAAGTTGAAAAAAATGGATACCTCTCGAGTGTGTCATCTTCCAAGTCGAAATCGTCCAAATTTAGTGCTGAAGGCAAGGTCACAGAGTCAACGGGGGCTTGTCTCGCATTCTCTGGCAAGTCAACTTGAGGAGAAACGAAAGCCTTAGCAACCCAAGTGTTAAGGAGACTCCAGTCATGGTAAAGATAATCGACTTTCTTTGAATATATTTTCACAACCCCAACAAGAAGGTGACTTGACATTCTCAAAGCCATTGGTACATTAATCTCTATTATACGATCTGCAAACACAAATTACATTTTGTTAAATTATATACAAAATTAATCAACAGTCCTATGCATCATGAGAGACAGAGATAAGATGTATCGTCTAATGAATCAAAATTATCAAAAAGTCAAAACCTTTATAAAACAGCACACACTGATATAACACAAAATTTTGATTGTTAGTATTATATATATTTCACTGATTAGAGTCTCGAAATCAATTTTTATGCCAAAAATAATCATAACTACTAAATTTCGCGAATTTTTTGAATAGGATAGAATCAGATTAAGAAAAATGTGAACTTTGGATTGAAAAAGGCAAAATAGAAGAGGAAAGACGAACCAACTGTTTGAGGGATGTCGGTGGCGATGTACTGAGACTTCTTCAGGGGACGGTTCATGTGAGCGGCACACCACACCGTTCCCAGTTCACCCTTTAGACCCAATAACGTCTGTGAATAAAACATTTAATTCCTTCTTCCTGACCCAATTCGAACTTGCACAACAGAGATGGAGATTGAGTCGATTTGAGAGAGAAGGATTAAGTATGTATAAATTAGAGAAGACAATAAATTTTGAATCCAAAAAGGTTAGGGTTTTCTTTTTGGAGAGGAAGAAGAGATCTTAAGTGGCGCGGGAATAAAAACATTCTCAGTGGCGCGCTAATGTTGAAATATCGGAAAGTGTTGCCGTTTGACTAAAATGTCCTTTTCCGAGAGTTTTTTTTTGAAAATTTACAAAACAAAACAATTTGGGCCATAAAACCCAATAGGGAAATTGTAGGATTACTGGGCCTCAAGGGTACATTTGGAAATTCGTGTATATGACACTCTAGGGTTTTTTATTCTTGAAGAGGGATATTTAGGGTTCTCTACTTCTTCCCGACGCTGGGTTCTCTCTCTTAAGTGAAAGGAAGTTGCAGCCACAAAATCAGATCCGACAATGGTAAATTTTTCGTCGTCTCTCAAATGTCATCATTTTTCTAGGATTATTGTAGCTTAGTATGTATTATCGCCATTTTAGCACTTCACTGTCGTCTTTTACTGATCCAATCTTAGACGGATTTTGTCTATTGAATTTGATTATATGTGCTCACGACTAGGATGTGTTGGTGTGATGATTCTAATAATCTAGTGGATTAAGAGTCGTCATCGAATTGATCTACTGGTCTTATTTTCTCATTTGAAGGAACATTTTGTTTCAAGTCTTGTTTCGAGTTGTTTGTTTCTATTGACTTATTGATCCATTTGGGGTTTTTGAATTGTAAAATGATTTTTATTTGATATTATGCAGCCGAAGCAAATCCACGAAATCAAGGACTTCCTTTTGACAGCAAGAAGGAAGGATGCAAGGTCAGTGAAGATCAAGAGAAGCAAGGATATTGTTAAGTTCAAGGTTAGGTGCTCAAGGTACCTCTACACACTATGTGTCTTCGATCAAGAGAAAGCCGATAAGTTGAAGCAGTCCCTTCCTCCAGGTTAATAATCTTAACCCAAACGCATATTACACAGTTGAACCATTTACATTCTAGTTTCATAATATTTTTAGATTTTTGGGTTTTGAATCTTAATAGGCTTTTGGTAATTCTATGAAAATCTTAGATATTGAGTTTTTTATTCTTCTACAAACGCATGTGTGTATCTCTCTAATCATTGGCATTTCTTAATTTCAGGTTTGAGTGTGCAAGAGCTTTGAAGATCTTTTGAAATTGGGGTCTGTCATGGTACCAGAGTGTTGAAAGACCTTATCTAAGGAGATTTTGTTTTTTTTTTTTTTTTTTTTTTTTTGCTTCTTTTGAATTACCCATGATTCAGACTTTCATTGTGTTTCTTTGATATAACTTAAGACGTTTATCAGTTGGGTTTTGTATCTGTTATTGACGCTATTAGTTATATATTTGGCACCAAAGTTGTATCATAATTGAAAACAAATTTCCACAAGTATGAATGTAAAAACTTTGTGAAACTAAGTACAACGATGAATTAATCTTACCAACTATCGAAACGGAGTAACAAAAAAAAACCAAGACTATCGAATGGCGTCGTTTTCGAAAAAAGTAAAAACAAATGCTTCGAAGAACCTGCTTAAAACGACGTTGTTTAGTAAAGGCAAATGCTTTGAAGAAGTTGCCATCGTTCTTTTCGCTCTTTATCTTCAACGTTCCAACACTTTCTACAGTTTATCTGACTTGTCTGCATTTTCATGGATCAGTGATTTTATCGTGCTGTCATAGCGCTTAATCTTCTCTTTTACCTCAATCACTCTCGCAATTCCTAGGCAATTCTTCTTTGGCTGGCGATGGCTCCAGTTATGAAGCCTTCCATAGGCCGAGAATCAGATGGATCTGGATTTCAATCCAACAATCTCTGGGTTGGTAGTTTAACGACCGATACTACTGAATCCGATCTGGCTGATTTGTTTGGAAGGTTTGGGGAAATTGATAGAATCACGGTATATTCTTCCCGTAGCTTCGCCTTTATCTTCTACAGACGTGTTGAGGAAGCTGTATCGGCGAAAGATGTGCTTCAAGGTGCTAATTTGAATGGGAGTCAGATTAAGATCGAATTCGGTCGACCGGTTTGTTCTCATCATCTCTGCGTTTTGTTAGATTTCTATTGTTATTTCTTCTTTAACTTTGATGTTATGTTAATGGTTAGATTCACCAGATTTTGATGGTAATTTATGCTTGTTTAGTTCAAGAAATTGTTATATATCTAGTTTTAATGCCTATCCCAATTACAATCAATACCCAGATTCGTGCTTGTGCTACTCGAATTAATCAAACAACTCCATCCAGGCGATCACATTGTGTTTCACCAAATGCACATTACGATTCACGAGCAAGAAGCAAACGTATATCAAACTCGTCTTCTTCTTTTTTTTCTCGTTATTGACTTATCCATATCCTTTGAGATGCCGGAATGATTCCATAATGGCTGCTTGCTGGTAATTTGGTCTCACTAACTGGTCTTTGGACTAGTGTTCCATGTAAATCACTCTATTCAGGTTTTCGATCATGTCATGAAAGCGTTTTTAGCGTGCTCTGATTTCAGGAGGGTCGTTTCAGATACTATTTACTGTATCTCAACCTCTTAAGATTGAGTTGTCGTAGCCTTTTGTAGTAGCGTAGGCACCCGGAGCTTTTAAGATGAATGTTCGCATTGAAAATTCGCAAGCTAGCATATCAAGCTCCAGCCAAATGTATCAGTGTCCTAAGCTATGCGCTACTCCTGATCTCGAGTTATAACTGGGGAATTGGAGAATGAGCAGATTCTTCGAAAAGCTTGTCGTGCACTAGTCAACATGAGTGAATGGGATTGGCGTGATAATACAATTCTGTAGCTCATTTAGTCATCAGAGATGTAATAGTAAGGTTACACGCACCTGCCTCGAGGATGGTTTTGCTATTCACCAACTTGAAAAATCTACCAGCATCTTTGCTTTTTTCTTAAATCTTAACTGGGTGTCTAAGAATTGGTACTCGCGAGCCAAATCTGGAATGATCAACACAGGGACTCCTAGGAAATATCAAAATGTTAAGGTCTTGCCGATTTTAAGGAGGATATGGTTCTCCTCTGTAATCAAGGAATGACTATCCTGAAGTCACGTTGTGTATTTAGGGTAGCAACTGATATGAATTGACGAGAATGGTGATCTTGTGGATTGTTAACTCAATTGTGATGTTTCCCTTTTAAGTGTTTAATATGTTAAAAGTTCTCTTCTTGACAACTACGAACCTATCTGGATTGTATGATATATTGGATAGGCTTCTTATGGAACTTGCTTGTTTGCAGGCAAAACCTTGTAAGAGTCTTTGGGTGGGTGGAATCAGCCCGAGTGTCTCGAAGGATGACCTGGAGGCAGAGTTCAGCAAATTTGGGATAATTGAAGATTTCAGGTTTCTTTGGGAACGGAAGACAGCTTTTGTTGACTTTTTTGACATGGATGATGCAATACAGGCAAAGAGCTTGCACGGAAAAAGATTGGGTGGTAGTTATTTGCGAGTTGATTTTCTTCGGTCACAAGGGCCAAGAAAAGTAAGTATCCGTTTGTTGGTTTTTGTTTATGTATGAATAGGCTTTAGGTAGTAATCGTTTTGTCAGAAATTCCTACTGAGTGCTTTATATTTTACGAGTTGCATATGACTTCCATGACTGGAAACTTTCTTCTGCACCTAGAAGGAGTATTTTCTTGAGTCATTCTATTCTTTTTTACTTTCATTCTGAAACCAAGTAACATTTCTCTCTCTCGTTAGGAACCATGGCCTGGCTCTAACAATGGCAGGGATGTCAGTTTCAGTGCTAAACAGCAGGTTAGGCTTATTTCTAGAAAGTTTTTTTTTATTGGTTTTGACATTTGATGATTGTAAGAGTTTACTACAAACCCTTACTTTTGACAAGTTTCTAAGGTTTGATTGTTATATGCTTAACAGTATCCTCACTCATTTGGAGATGATAAAGGAGATGGCCAACTAAGTAATGTATTGTGGATTGGGTACCCTCCTTCTGTCCAGATTGGCGAACAAATGCTACACAATGTTATGATACTCTTTGGTGAGATTGAGAGATGTATTGGTTACCCATCAAGGCACTTTTCACTTGTGGAATTTAGGAGCGTGGAGGAAGCTCGCCGTGCTAAGGAAGGAC
The DNA here is from genome assembly GCA_028015245.1 of Cardamine occulta. NCBI lineage: Eukaryota > Viridiplantae > Streptophyta > Magnoliopsida > Brassicales > Brassicaceae > Cardamine > Cardamine occulta. The sequence continues at coordinate 16,898,858 of CM051379.1, read as the reverse complement.
TACAAGGAAGGTTATTCAATGATCCTAGAATCACAATTATGTACTCGAACGATGGCATTCCCCCTGGACGAGCAGATGACACCAGTTTTTACTCCGGTGCCAAACGATCAAGGCCTGAGATGTTCATCAATGATCCTCAATTCATGTCTTCACCACATTCTAGCAGGATTCTTGGCCCAGTGAGGCCCTTTCGAGGTAATGTTGAACGTTCACTTCATGGTCCTGAGTATAGCGATGTTTTTGGCAAGGAAGGAAGCTGGGGGATGCCATCTCCAACTGGAGCTGGTATACTCCCATCTCCTGCACCAAATTCAAGGCTACCAGTTAAGTCAAACCGTGGTTCTTGGGAAGGATATGATCCTACTCAGTTGGATAGAGAACCCAAAAGGACCCGTAGAGATGGATCTGTGGATAATTTTCCTTCGATGGGTGTAGATGATCGTGTCACTGGGTTTGACAGGTCATATGGGCATGGTTCAGTTGCAGCTAGGCCTGGTCGTGGTTTCCCTGATAGTGGTTTCATGTGGAGAGGAATCATTGCCAAAGGTGGAACTTCTGTTTGTCATGCTCGTTGTGTACCTATTGGAAAGGGGATTGAAACTGAACTGTGAGTAACCCTTTAGCCTTTCTGCTTTCTTTCGTATGTATTTAGGAAGTTTTTAGTTCATTGAGAAGTTATCTATTTATTCATTCTTTTAGATATGAGATTTTATCCGATCTGTGTATTGTCTGCTTTCTGATCTCAAAATGAATGTAGTGTTGATTTGGTTCATTGATAACACTGCCTCGATTGCTGATTCTCGGTTTTTCAAATGGTTAATAGCCCTGAGATCGTGAATTGTTCAGCAAGAACGGGTTTGGATTTGCTTGCCAAACATTACAGCGAAGCCACTGGGTTTGAAATTGTTTTCTTCTTACCAGACAGCGAAGACGATTTCGCATCTTATACTGAATTTCTCCGCTACCTTGGTTCAAAGAATCGAGCGGGTGTTGCCAAATTGGATGATGGAACCACTTTATTTCTGGTTCCTCCATCAGATTTCTTAACTGATGTACTCAAAGTGTCAGGTCCAGAACGGTTATATGGTGTTGTTCTCAAGTTACCCCCACCACAGGTTCCTGCTGTAACATCGTATAGACAAGAATCTTATCCCATTCCTCAATCCTATATGGATCAGTATCTGGGTTCACCTGCCAATGCCAATCACAGTTTGTACACTGCGAGGGAAGATCAAGCCTCGTTTGATTACAACAGAGGTATGCAGGAAGAAATGAAGCCTCCTCCAAAATCATTGCTTGCTCCTTCTAATGAGCCTATTGCTGTACCTAACACTGCAATGCCTCAATCCGGGGTTAGTCTAACGCCCGAGCTATTAGCCACTCTGGCCTCCTTGCTCCCAACAACTTCTCAACCTGCCCCCTCTGAAAGTCACCAATCCAACCGAGAAGCTCCATCGCAAACTTGGAATCAAGATCGATCAACAATTTCTGACCCAGATAATCTATCATTACAACAATTAGGTAATCAATACAATCCGGTGGGGCAACTACCTCCTCCACCTCCTCCTTCCATGCATTATCCTCTTGTGTCAAGTACACCGAGCTACTCTAGTGGAATGGTCCATGGTGGAATGCAATATCAAGCACCTTTTGCTAGTATGCCTCAGCAAGTGCCGTTACCTGCTCCTCCATTGAATAACTATGCAATATACTCTCAAGGTTCACATCAAGCTGTTTCTCAACCCATGAGACAGCAATATCAGCCTGAAGCTCCCATGCTTAACCAAAACTACATACCGGTCCCTGGAGCTGAGAACCCTGGTTTTCATGGTTACCAGGGGTATCAGCAAGGTAATTATCACAGCCTGACAAATAATCAAGCGCATAATGCAAATCCTTCTCAATCTCAAACTGCAATGCCACCACCAGTGAACATGAAAAACTTGGATCAGTCTAGCCAAGCACAACAGCAGCTTCAGCCTTTGCTCCCTGGAGCTGGACAAGGTACACCAGATGGTGAGATGGATAAGAACCATCGATATCAGTCTACACTAGAGTTAGCGGCTAACCTTCTTCAACAGATTCAGCAATCGACTGGAAAAGGGCCTTGAGACTAGCTCTACATGCCCTCGTAATCTATTGGTAATTCAATATCCTTGTTCTTTACAGCTGAGAAAGTTTCTATCTTTAATAATGTGAATTGTGCACTCATTTTTTAATTATCGACAGGTGGGTTTTAGTTTTGGACATGCCGACCGTTACTGTTATGTCACACATTGGCTGAGGGATGATGTCGTAAATAGCTTCGTTGGTCCGAACCAGACGGCACGAGGTGCTTCGCTTTGATCAACCAAATGTTTTTATGGGAAACAAAAAATTGTGTTTATTTTTTTTTTGTTTTACTCAAATTGTTTGCATTCTCCTGTCATCATGAATTTGACTATAAATTATGTGATTTACATTTTACTTTGTACTAGAATTCTTTTTGATTTATTCATCAGTTCACATAACATCAACAAAAGAAAAATTGGTCCAACAGTTCCGAATCAAAACGAAGATAATTAAGTTACAGAGGGAGATGATTTAGTTCAGCATCCATTTGTTCATACTGTTTCTTAATGCTCATAAATGTATAAATCAAGAGGATATTAAGAACACAACTTCCAGAAGCTAACAACTACACAACAAAGCTCTTCATGGATCCATTGGTAAAGGATAAGGCAAAGTGGCAATGTGGTTATGAACCACTGTTCCAATCCAAAGCTTCCCTTGAACCTCCCTCACTTCACTCACAAGCTTCATTACCTTGCCTTGTCTATCCTCCAGCACCTCCAAGACCTTACCTTCCTCGTCGAATTTCGATATTACAGTGTACATTCTCATCCCCATCATTTTCGCCAGCAGCTTCATCGGTATTGGTAACCGAAAGTAGATGCTCTTAATCCAAGGGTTGTTTGTAAGAACCTCTTGTGCCGGTGTTCTGCAGCAGTCTATTGCAACCCAAAACTGACCCTTTTCGTTTATTCTTACATTATCTGGGAATCCCGGAAGATCTGCCACCACCTTGACTTCACCTGTGTTTGGACCCTCCAGCCAGTATTTCACCAACCTGTCAAATACATATTGATAAATAGAAATTAGAGACGCAGCGCAATAAACACAGAGTTGAGGCAGAGTAACATTGAGTGTGGAGTCTGTCTATCCATGATTTGGAACTAAGTCTTGTTTGAATGTAAGGATTGTTTTTATGGTTATACCTGCAATTGGTTGTTTCAGTGAAGAGAAAGAAAGATTGGTCTTTGGAGAGCTGAAGTCCATTGGGAAAAGCCAAACCATCGAGCACAATGTGTGTTGTTTTGGTAGGTGGGTCATACCTTAGAAGCCTTCCTGTTGATTCTCCTTCCAATAATATGAAGAAATGATTCCTACAAAAATACAAAGTCTAATTCTCTTAAATCTTACGATTAATGGTAGTAAACTGAACCCGAAAAAAGTAAGAAAAACTCACGCTCTGTCATATCTCTTGCTGGTGTCAGTGAAGAAGATGGAGCCATTTCTATGGATGTCAAGATCATTGGCAAAGAGTATTGGCTTTCCTTCCACATGAGTAGCTAAAGGCGTAGCAATCCCTCCTTCAGGACCAACCACAAGTAGACCATAGTAAGCGTCTGCAATGTATAAATTTCCTGACTCTTTATCAAATCTCAGACCAAGAGGTCTCCCACACAGCTTCTCGTGCTTCCATTGCTTGTGTGTTGTTGAATCCACACCTCTTGCGCAAGCCTTCTCTGACCTAATTATCATGAACACACAACACATCAATAAGAGAACTGAAACAATCGTAAAAGTGATGAATAGATAATAATATTTACCATTTTGATGTAACAACAGAAAATGTCTCCCATCCGATTGCTTCACCCATCCATCTAACCACCCTTCCATCAGCCAACCCTGTGTATGGACCACGACCTAAACTATCAAACTCTAATGACTCTGGACCAAAGACTTGGTCCACAAACTCCACTTTACCATGATGAGCCAGTTGACTAAGGTTGTCTCTTGGCCAGGTTTCCATGACTTGCTTGTATGGAGCAACGTCATGCTTCACGGGCTTGAACTCACGACCCCCGATTGGACTTATGTGAAAGGGGTCAAACGCTATGAAAATTACAGATAAAGCAAGGATACAGAGAATCGGATGATGAGTCAGCATTGAGTCATATGTACCACCACACTGGCCTTTCTTCTCCATTTGAAAGTGTTCAGAGGTGGATCATGAAGCAAGATCAGATTCACCTGATCAATGTACCGATTATATAAGCAATATCGAGCACTGTGGCTGTGGAGAAATGCAGATATTGTGAATAAAATTTGGGTTAAAAGTAGGTTCAATGGAAACAAAGAACTATTCACAAGTTGACCTAAGTTAGATTACTATGATACCAAATACAATTTCCATGACTTTATTTGAACTGTGAATCATCCAACCTACAACTGCTCATAAATAAAAACATGGTTAATCAATGATTTTTCTATTCTACCCATTTCTTACCTTCTTTTTGAAATATAAATCGATGAGAGCACACAAGATCGAAATAAGTAACAAAGAGAAGACACTGCTCTAATCCAAGAGACCTTAGAGAAAATTTCATCTACTACCTTGTGAAATTGCAAGAGTGCAAATGATAAAACAGATACAATAAATAAAAGAAAAGAACGAAAAATACAAGAAAAACTGGAAGTAGGCTTTCATACTGAAATAAATGTGAAGGCCACAAATGAGGAAACATGTCTTCTAGTGGATGGAATCTTTAGGTAAAACATGGGACCCTTTTGCAACTATACAGCAAAAAAGTACTTATCTATTCATCTGTAATGATGCCTACATGACACTAACTTGATTCTACGAGGAACCCTTCCCCAACCACCACATTATGCAGGAAGCATTCCCACAAACAGTTCAAGCAAGCCTTAAGGATCTGTTAAATTTGATTGGAACTGCAGAAGCTTGGTTACCAACTCTCAGTCTTCATTACTACCTCGCTGACAAGAACTTTGTTTCCAAATACAATGTTAACCATGAACTGAACTCAGACAACTTCCAGTCCACTAAGAGGAACTGCACTGGCTTGCAAGGTCCGGCCGTTTCCAATAAACCGTACTGAGGGTAAAGAAGCATCAGTAAGTGATTCGATCTGGAGAAAACTGAAATCATAAGCACCTGATTTCTTCAAACTGAAAACAAACACAACTATGATCCAACCAAGCATAGTCAGAGCCCAGTAGTTATTCATCCCACCAATCAGACCCCACGAAATGGCGTAACCAACCAGGATTCCCGACAAATGTCCCAGAAAACTAGCTTGTGGAACAATGATTGAAGTGAAAATGAGTGACTCGAAAGGCGCAAAGCTAATGGGAAGAGACAAAAGCCCAAAAAGATCCAGCTTTGAAGAAGGTTGCTTCACGGAGAGAATCGTCATCCAACCAAAGACAACACAAGAGTACCCAACAGCTGTAACTCTCCGGAAATAATCAATCTTGAATCTAGCAATGAGCAAATGATAGATCCCAATAACCAAAACACCAGAGAACACAACAAGAACAAGAGTGTAATGAAGATAATAAGCAGTTCCTAGACCAACATGACCAAGCTGTTCAACAACACCAAGACTCCATAGAGCACTCATGTTAAACACAAGATGCAATACACTAATATGTGAGAAAGCAGAAGTAATCATCCTCCAATAGTGCCCTTCAATTGCAGTCTCGTAACTCAATCCAACTTGAGAGTACCCAATACTCTTCTTCTGAATCACAAACCAAATTAAACTACATATCGTTATGATACAGCTCGTAGCAGGTTTCTCAATGATATCATAAAACAAAGGCCTTCCCATTCTTATAAATCTTCAAAATCGAAATCGCAAAATAAACCAATACAGCAGTTGAGGTTGAAATTCACTCTCTTAAGAAGCTAAACCCAATGCTCAATTCACTCCTACAAATCCACAGAATCGAGAAAGAACTTGAAACGATGCAAGCAACACACAGATCTAAAAAAAATGTAGAAGTTTTTTTGGAGGATTGAGCTCAAAGCAATGACCTTTATCAGCTAAGCCCACCGACCAAACTATGTATGTATATTCTCCAGAAGGATACAGAGAGATCTCTCTTTCTTCCTTATCGAATTGATTCGATTCTCTCGAAACGTATAATTTTGTAGGAAGTGAACAAAAGAAAAGGAAATGAGCAAAAACCGAAATTCCGATCAGGTTAAAAGTTGTTCGGTTCGGCGGTATGATATGATTTCAATATCGGTTAGGTTCGAATCTGATAAACCGGATTTTAACAGAGATTCGCCATGTAATTTGATAGTTACGGTGGTGGAAAGTGGAAGATGATGGAGTAAACTTTCCGTTAAATTGAATAGTTGTATCAATACATGAGTGGCACGTGGACAGTGAAGATCAACAACTTAGCTCTGGGTTTTTATTTCTCATCATTAAAATCACTTTCTTTCTTTCACTTTTTTTTTTATTAACCTATAATTCCCCTTCTTTTAACTGCAGGTTCAGTCACATTCATGCCACATATTCCTTCGGGCAAACTTCTTTCTCACACACACATATATATATAATAAAAAACTAGATAGTCTTACTTTATTAGTTTATGTTATCATAAAATATTATTAGTATTTTAAATTAGATTTATGTTACGTTTTTAGTATCTTATTTATTATTATTATTATATATGGCATGTGTTGTATTAATTAAAATTATTAATATATAATTACGTGCGGTGTTATATTTGTTGAAAATTTTATTAAATAAGTTAGATTATAATATAATTTTATTTTTTGTTTTTCAAATTTAAGTGTTAAGTTTTATTACGATATAAACAAACCAAATTTGACATCTCATCCTTAGAATTTTTTTTTTGTCTGTTAGAGGTGTTATAAGTTCAATGCGTTTTCACCTAAATAAAATTTAGCACTTATGATTATTTTTTCTAAAAAATATTATATTTAATTTTTATTATATAAAGTTTTTTTTGTTTTACAAATCTAAGTGTTAAATTTTACTATGATATAAACAAACCAAATTTGACATTCCATCCTTAGAATTTTTTTTGCTCCGTTAGAGGTGTTATAAGTTCAATGTGTTTTCATCTAAATAAAATTTAGCACTTTATGATTATTTTTTCTAAAAATCTTATACTTTTTATTATAGAAAGTTTTTTTTTTGTTTTACAAACTTAAGTGTTTAATTTTATTATGGTATAAACAAACTAAATTTGACATCCCGTCCTTAGAATTTTTTTTGGTCCGTTAGGTGTTATAAGTTCAATGTGTTTTCATGTAAATAAAATTTAGCACTTATGATTAGTTTTTCTAAAAAATTATTTTACTTACTTTTTATTATATAAAGTTTTTAAAAAAAAATTAACTGTTAAATTTTATCACGGTTAAATAAACCGAACTTGACATCCCGAACATAGAATTGTTTTTGGTCCGTTAGAGATGTTATAAGCTCAATATGTTTTCACCAAAATAAAATTTAGCACTTATGATTAGTTTTTCTAAAAAATTATTATACTTACTTTTTACTATATAAAGTATTTTTGTTTTTTAAACCTAAGTGTTAAATTTTACTACGGTTAAAAAAACTGAATTTGACATCCCAACTTTAAAATTTTCTTTGATCCGTTAGAGATGTTATAAGTTCAATGTGTTTTCACCTAATGAAATTTAAAACTTATGCTTTTCTTTTAATTATTAATGTTTCAAAAACTTATGTTAAATTTTATCTGTATCCCTTGATCTTCTAGTATTTCAAAACTGTTACTTTGCTTTTAGGAGATCGGAATGTGAAAGAGTTGACTGCGTCTTAACTAACATGTCCTGTTTGGTTTCCTTATGGACATGTTAAATATAGAAATGACGACGTGTCATGATCTGAAGAGCCTCCTTCAACTATTATATATTGGATGGATGAATCTTAATCGGCTTATTTCGTGGATTTTGTTAAAGATAATTGAATTCATGAATCATGCATGTTAGATCTATGAGTTTGTGTATATTTTTAGCTTGGATTGCTAAGTTTGTGTGTTTGGCTTTGTTCCCTTGGATTGATTGATTCTTTCTATAGGAACAGAATGAAAGCTCTACATGATAATCGAAATAATAAGAAGAATGAAGATTTTGTACGGGTTGAATTTTGAAACATGGTAGATCATTTGATAACTTTTTCGATCATAAATGAATATTCGTCATCTTATGTTATATTTTAAAGGAAAAATACCATAAAAAACTTTCAACTTTAAACATTGTTCCAACTTAAATATCCAATTTTTTTTTGTGTTTCCACTTAAAACTTCCAACTAAATTTTTTTTCCAAAACAAACCTTTAAATAATCTAAAATGTGTGTAAGGTTGAGTTGACTAACGGTCAACATCTAACACCGTTAACAAAAATCAATTTATTTTGTTAAACAATTATTATTTTTTAATTTAATTAGAAAAAAACTAAAAAGTCATAATGAAAAAAACAAAAACTAAGTAAAAATAAAATAAAACAAAAAATAATATTTTTAAAAAATGTTAACATAAAAAATAATATTTTTTATTATTAACAATAAAAATTATCTTCTCTTAATAAAAATTATTTAACAAAAATAAATATTACATTAATTAAATGTTATATTTAGAATAATAAAAAAAAGTTTTGTACTAACCAAACATTAATATTAGAAACTCACTCCATAATTACTCCATAATTGATAGTCCAAACTGGAGAAAAAGTGTCTACAAACGTAGTTTCAGAAAATAATAACACTGTTATATTAAAAATGTATACTTAGAAAATATTTTTTAGTTAGATAAAATAAGTTTTATTGTTATAGTTTTTTCATAATTTTAAATAAAAATATATAATTTTATTTATATTATAAACAAAAATTAAAACAACAATAACATCATAAAACAATATTATTAATACTATTTTTATATTAAAAATGTTAACATAAATTAATTGATTATAATATTAAAATTTTATATTATAATCAATTAATTTATTTTTTTCTTGTCTTATTTGTTAGCATTGTTAATGGTAAATAATATAACATTATTAATTTAATCAATATTTATAATGTTGAATTTTAATTAATTTTTACCATTAATATTATAATCAATTAATTTTTTCCTTATTTGTTACCATTGTTAATGGTAAATAATATAACAATATTAATTTAATTAATATTTATAGTGTTGAATTTTAATTAATCTTTACTGTTAGTATTATAATCAATTGATTTATTTTATTTTTACTATTTTTTCTGGAAATTTTATATTTTTATTTATTTAATTAAAAATATTATTTCATTTGTTCAGAAATTTGTATTTGTATTTATTTAATTAAAAGCTAAATAAAAAGAAAAAATAAAGTTTGTTAAAAAAAATAATTGAAGATAATTATTTGTTTTACTTAATTAAATAAAATAATTTTTAATTAGAAGACATGATTTTTAATTGTTTTATTTAGTTTTTCTAATTATATTTTTTAGCTTTTTCTATTTAAATAGAAAAATAATTTTTTTTGACACACAATTATTGTTGTTAACGGTGTTAGATGGAACTAACATTGACCGTTAGTCAATCCAACCTTACGCACATTTTAGATGATTTGAAGGTTTGTTTTGAAAAAACAATTTACTTGGAGGTTTTAAGTGAAAACACAAAAAATTGAATGTTTAAGTTGAAAAATGTTGAAAATTTTTTTATGGTATTTTTTCTATTTTAAATAATAATTATGGTCGTCTTCTACTTAAAAAAAGAGTAAGCATATATATATACTACATTGTGTAGCCATGTAGTGTAGGATTTGTTTGATCGTCATTCGTCACCATCGATGAGCTACAGCGAAATAATTATGTTCATACCATCACTATCGAACCCCTTCGATCATTAAAATTCGTGACATGTTCGAAATTTTTAAACAGTGAGATTTCTCAGTACTATATAACTGTCGCGTTGTTGTTATCCATGAATGAAGTTACTATGAAACGAACACTTAAACCTTTATAATAAAGGAGAAGTAGATCAACATTTATATATCGAAATGTAAGATAGCTTATGGTTTTCAAGACCAACATTTCCTAACTATTTTACAACGCCATGCATAATCCATCCATATATAGAGAGCACTCATGATGCAATGCCAATGCAAGACGGTAATATGTAATAATGTAACTCAATCCCACTTGATAACACAATTTTAGTAATATTAATATAAGGATATCCTCTTCGAAAGTTACAAGGTAAAATTATTGATATATATATGAGCTATGAAATATCAATTTTTCTAGAATAATCATATTTAAATATGAAAGTAGAATATTTCATTCACATATAAATATTCTTTTATTTGACATTTTATTTAAATAACCCCATCCATAACTAAACAAATAGAAGGAGGGAAATGATAAATATAAAATAATAATATTTTAAAAACCAATGCTTGAAGTTCCTCATTGAAGCAACCATTTATTTCTCAAAAACATGATGAGCCATCAATTTAGAAGAAGAAAAACTTTGGCTTTGTAATCGGGGGCTTGACTTTGACGTGATTCCTGGCCTCAACTTGGCTCACGATCATCGTTACCATCATTACAACGATGACGAAGGAGGCAATCAAGGTTCTCTTTTCGATAGCCATTTTTTGTTTTTAAGTTTTTAAATGGTTCTTGTTTTTGTTTTTTTTTTTGTTTTTCTGTCATTTTGGATTGGATAATCGCCTACTTATATGTACAATACAACTTCTATAATTAGTGAATTGCTAATTTTAAAGTTTGTGGAGTGTTTCAATTATCTTTTCTTAGTTATTAGTCAAACTATATATTACTACTTTTTTTTTTGAAAATTTATATTACTAATTTTCTTAGATATAAATGTAAAAATAGCATTGCATATATACTGTCTTCCATATTTGCACCTAATGTCTATCATGGATTTTTACAATGAAGAATAATAGTATCATTACTTTTTTGACATCATTATAATTACTACTATGATCGATCACTAGGTTGTTATTTTCATAATAATTTTTTAATATAGCTTTGTGAGAAAAATAATATTAGTGTCGTTTCAACTTTTAGTAGTTACTAATAGACAATAGTAAGTAATTCACTCTACATTTTTTTTTAAAAGACGTACTCTACATTTTTGATAAAAGTTCTATATTGGAAAATATAAGATATACAACAAAGAGATGGATTTAATATTCTTTAATAAAATGGTTTTGTGAAATTTGTCTAAATTAAAATTGACACTGAAACTAAAGTATAATTATATTTTAAAAATCGGTCGAATCCAAAAACAAAAACTAAAATGTGAGTAGGTCCATATTTGGTGTTTGATATAAATTCTTTTAATGATGATGCTACAAACATGTGAATCTCACCAATAACATACCCAAAAACCTTTGAAGCATGTTAGATCTCAGTTAGGTTCAACACGACGACCTTCTTCCTCTTCATCTTCTCACAAGATTACTCACTTAAAAAGAAAAGGTCCCATCTTCCCTGTTAAAGAAGAAAGCCATAACAATGGCTGCCAAAACACAACCATCTTCTTCTTCCTTACTACTCATAATGTCCTTGTTCTTACTGGTTCTTTCAACTTTTGTCCCTTCATCAGTTCTCTCAGCCACTCTTCGATCCGATATTCAAACTCTAGAGTCTATAATACGCAGCATTGATCCAAGTTCCATCTCCCCATCCTCTTACCTCAGCACATGGGACTTCTCTGAAGACCCATGTGAAGGCGCAGGGACGTTCTTGGGAGTTATGTGTTCTTTCCCTCTGGAGAACACAACGAGCCGAGTTATAGAGATCGACCTTGATGATGACGGTTATGACGGTTTCCTCTCTGATGCAATAGGAAACCTAACTGAGCTAACTGTCCTTAGCCTCAACAAGAACAGATTCCGTGGTCCAATACCAGAAGCTGTATTCCAGCTTAGGAAACTCACCAAACTCTCTCTCTCGGAAAATTTCTTCACCGGAGACATATCCCCGGAGATCATGCGGCTCAAGGAGCTCAAAACCTTAGACCTGTCCAAAAACAGTATCGCTGGTGAAATCCCTCCAAGGATCTCAGCCTTGAGAAGTTTGACTCACCTGATCCTATCAAACAACCATCTCGATGGAAGAATACCTGCGCTCAACGGCTTATGGAAGCTACAAGTATTAGAACTCGGTAACAATCATCTTTTCGGAACGCTTCCTAAGCTTCCACCAAGTCTAAGAACTCTATCCATCTGTTACAATAGCCTTGCAGGACGTATATCGCCCTTGCATAGGCTGAAACAGCTTGTGTCATTAGATCTGAGCCAGAATAGATTCTCAGGCACCATTGGCCATGAAGTTCTAACATTCCCTGAAATTTCACGCGTCAATGTCTCTTTTAACCAGTTCATATCAATAGAGGTTATTCAGGTTACAGGATCACGCCTGCGCATGCTTGATGCTGAAGGAAACCATTTACAAGGTCACCTTCCACTGAACCTGGCAACTTACGAAAACTTGAAGGATATCAATCTACGGAGCAACATGTTCTCCGGAGATATTCCAAGGATTTATGGGAAAAGACTGGAGAATTCATGGAGAAGCTTATACTTGGAGAACAACTACCTGACGGGTTCACTTCCTGTGGAGTTTCAAAAGATAACCAAACAGATCAGAGGAAGCCTTTCGAATAACTGTCTCCAATGTCCAAAGAATGTTACAATCTGCCAAGGAACTCAAAAACCGAAATCACAGTGCACCAATGCAATGCAGGAGGGCTTGGAGTAGAGATCATGCACATGGGAAGAAGATACTTATTAGAAAGCATAATTATACCAAAGCACAATTCAAATCCTTGTTCGGTTTTAATCATGGTAGAAATGTAGTAAATGAAAAAATGGCATTCGGAAAAGAATTGAGATAATACTTTTTCTTTCACCATATTAATGTTTGACATACAGAAGTCTAAACCAAAAAAAAAAAGCTCAACTACCATATCTCCACCAGGAGGACATTCCAAACTCTACTACATAACATCAGAGGTGTTTTTTCACAACAACGTAAAAGTAATGTGTTTCAAAAGAGCCAATTCACACTAATGTTACCAAGCCAGATCAAAAGAGGAAACTGGGCTAAAGCTACAAAGATCAAGAGGTAGTGATGCCTGCTTGAGTCATAACTCCTAGCTTCTGCATAGAGAACTCGCTTCATCGTCTTCACTAAGAAAACCCCGGTGCATAAGCAGGTCCACGGAATCAAAACGTAGTAAGAGTATCCCCAGATTATCTTCCCAAGAACAGCTAGACAAAGGCCCGTGAAAGTATAGCCTGCATATGCCACAATATCTAAGAGAGGTGCTTCTCCGCTACCCAGTGAAAGCAATGTTATCTTCAGCAGCATGACTTGCAAAAACCAGCCAACCATTCCTTTCACAAAAAGCCAGTTCAGAGCTTCTGGAGTAAACCTATAAAATTTAGATTCACCACAAGGATCAAAAGGTTGAAAAAACAAGCACTCTGAAAGACATATACATGGATAGATACAAAATGAATAAAGAACTTACTTCCCATAGAGTCCTAGTGACAAACCAGCAAGAACAACGTAAGTGCCAAAGGCCATAAGTGGAATGTATAAGTCTGGTGCATTTATATCGTATATTGGAGGCTTGTATGAAAGTCTACCACCAACTGGTTCTGAAATTCTAGTCCAGTGTCCCTGATGTTGCAGCAAAACTCAAATGAAAAATACTCCAAATAGAAAGAAAAGAAAACATTAAACAAAAGTGAGCCTTACCCTGTGAAGGAATGGAAGTAGAACAATCTTCAACTTGTTCCTCACATATTGGTCATTCACTTGAAAGTAGTATTGGGGATCAGAGAAGTACCGACTTATCTGTTAATTTCAACAGGTTAAAACAAATGAAACGTCAAGTAATGAGCACAAGGGAAAAAGCTAGAGTGACATGAGTTACTCACGTTGCTCTGCACATACTCAGAACTCGATCCGAAAATCTTCTCACTGTAAGCTCCCAAACCACTCCGGATAAGTCCAGAGCCAGGTCCAGAGAAGGCATTCCCAAACGGGCTAGGCTGAGGATTGGCCTGAGACATTGGCATCCCAGGCTGTGGTCCCATGTTATTATACATCTCTGGCATTCAAACAAAACCAGCACAAAGAGCTTAACATTAGTAATTTGACTAATTCTAAAGTCTGTAAGCTCTTAAACCTGATTCTTGTTTTCATAATACCTTGACAACCCAACCTGATAATGGTCTCAAACACTCAATAAACCATAAAACTGAACCGCATGCCCACGAAACTATGAATTTGCGAAAAATTGTTCTCTCTATCGACTCTATTTTCAAAAGGTTCGAGTTTCGAATCAGAATTCACTAAGCAACCTAGAAAATACGACATTGCTAGTCTCGGTTCTTCTATATATCATACGCGACTAATACATGCTACCAGAGACCAGATTTTGGCCATGGAAAAAATATTACTCAAGAAGAAATCGCAAGAAACCCCAAAAAAAAACGAAGATAAACACAGAATAAAACTCGATAATTGTAACAAGGAACGTTAATTAGCAAATAGCAAAACGAAGGTAAACGCAGACCTGAAAGCAACTGGTAAACGAGAGAAGAGATCTATATCTTGATTAGATTAGTGCGCCGGCTAAGTTTTCCGGTGAATTGCGAAAGTGAAGAATTCCATAGATCCAAGGTGGAAAAATAACGGAAGAAAGTTCGTGTGAAGCCTCTTGTTCGCACGTGTGACCATAGGTTGTTCCTCATCATCACGCATCCAATGATAACTCGACACGTATATATCATAATAGGTGTCATTTACATATGTAACCTTAGATTCCTTATATGTATTAGTTTCTAAATTACCCCCTGTATTATTTGTAAACAAAAAACTTGTGAACCATACCTTTAAAGGTAGACTTGACTATTTTTTCTCCAACATTTTGACTTTATATCATCTACAAATTGGACACATACTCTACTAAACTCAAATTGTTATACAACGTTAGTACTGATACTGGTTACTAGGAAACCAATTCTGGTCATAATTTGAGAGTTTATGAGATTTTTAAAAAGTTATTTAATCAGTATTTTTCTTTTCCTTTCGTATCCGGAGAGAAAACAAGTTTAGGGTCTTTCATGCAAAACTTGAATGTTCAGGGTTCGTATTGAAAATTTTCCTAAGAAACAAAATACGTCCGAGCTTTGAAAACGAAGAACAGAGTGATTCTCAGTAGTCAGTCGAGAAGAAGAGAAAGTTTCAATATTTTTGCGAGATGGAGGTTCCAAGCTCTGAGGAATTACTTCAGATTCTGAGCTCTTGTCTCACTCAGATCAAATGGCGACTCAAAGCCAATTCCAAACGCCGTCTCGAAATAGGTTTACTTTATTCTGCGACTGTTTGAGACTTGTGATTTAATTTGGGAATTTGGGTTTCCTTTCTTTGATTATCTGCACTTTTAATTTCTAGAAGAAAGAAAAAAAATTGATTCTTTAGATCTCATTGAAGCTTGATGATGCTTTGATTGCTTTGTTTGACATCCCAAAGAATCAAGCCAATTTGTGCATTTGGCTTGCTGGGTTTTTCAATTTCCACTCTCTATTAGAAAATTTGATCTTTAGCATCATTGAGTGTTCAAATATCAACACTAGACTATAGTATGATCTCAATTTACCATATGCTTGAATCTGTAAACGATGCTAAACCGGGTTTCTTGGACCAGATGTGCTTGCATTGTGCACGGGAATGAGACCAGTTGTGATGATTGACTATGGTGGAAAGATGCCTGAGCTACAAGATCGCTTGCTTTCGCTTCTTGAGCTTATCCAAGAGGTTAGGCTCTAATTCCTCTTCAAGCGTTTTAGTATTTTGAGTATATGTCTGTAGCTGATTTAATTCCTGCTTCTGTCTTGGCACTTTTCTAGGGTTTACCAGTTTTTAAAGATCTGAGGGTTATGGTTATAGAGGATATGATTTACCTAATAAATGTAAAAAGACTGCCCAAGTTTGTAAGCTCCAGCTTGAATTCAGAACCCGAATTGTTCTTCGTCGACTTGGAACATGATCCTCCAAAGGTTGTTCCTTTTATAAAGCTTATTTGTTTGTTTAGGTGGTTTCTCTTTTCATACTTGATCACCCATTTGACTAATCTTGCCTTTGCTTTTGTTTGTTCAAGATGGTAGAACAAAGCAAGGAAAGCAACCTAGGGATGCAACTTAGATCGATTCAGAAGCTATTCTCTTCGACATTTCCTTTAGAAGACAACAATACTGAAACCACCACAACACTTGATGAGGCCAAGTCTTCTCAGTCTTCTTTATGCATTGATCTTAGTTGTTGTTTACAAGACACTAAAGTTACAATCCCAACCTTAAATGGGTAATTTTCCAATCCGTTTGAAGATTCATCCAGCATTAGGTTATCTTAGTTTATCTCGCTGTGAAGCTTAATGTTCAATCTGTATTTGCAGGTGGCTGCTGGACTATCCGGTTGTGTATCTATTCGGCACAGATCATATAGAAGATGCAATCTACAACTTATCCACCAAATCCCTCCGCATATTCAAAGTTCTATTATGCAGGTTAGCTATTGTTTAGCTATAATTCTAGTATTTAGTTATTGCTGTGATGTTTAACTCTTGTTCTTAACTTGTTAACTCTTGCTGTGAGGCAGGAATGGTACCACTGAGAATGACTCTTGCTTAGAAGAGCTAACAAGGTAAGAACTTTAAAACCAAGATGGTGACTTTGCTGACTAAAAAACAAAGTATCTGTGAAAATACTAAGTGTGTTTTGGGGAATTGACTTGCAGTTTTTCGGTGCCATATGATCTGAGTATGAGAGGTGAAAAGGAAGTGTGGGCTGAAACATTTCTAGAGAGGATGAGTTCGAGGTGGGAAGAATGCAAACACATTTGGAAATCATTGGATCTGCAAGTTTCTGACTGTTATTCTCAAGCAATTGTTCTTTAAAGCTTTCGCAACTTCGTAATGTATTATTTCATGTAATGACTCAAAAGACAAAATACTTAAGTTGAATAAAACGAGATTCATAACAGAAAAGTACGGAAATACAAGAACTCAGACCCAAAGGCAAAAAAAACAAAGCCGAAAGAAAAGAAATGTAGAATCTTTAAAATGATGTGAAATCCCAAAAAGTTCAGACTTCAAATCAGTTTCCATTGAGGAGACTCTGAACCTCAGACTCAGTAGGGAGAGCTGGAATTGCTCCTTTCTTTGTGGTTGTAATGGCTCCACAAGCATTCGCAAACCTAAGCACTTCTCTAAGACGAGCTTCATCCTGTAAAGACAGAACACAGTAAATAATCGAAGAAAATATACTGAAATTGCAGAATAATCTGATGTGAATTGATAGGTATTATTACCTCGAGAACAGCACAGTCATCAACAATCTTGCAAAGCAAGGCACCAATATATGAATCACCGGCACCAGTTGTATCCACTGTGTTCACACGGAAAGGGTCAACAGATCCATGGAAGCTCTGTAATCAAACACACAAGAACACAACTTGAGTTACATTAATGGAAAAGCCATATCCACAAGTATAAAAATTCTGTAAAAACCATTTACCTTGGTATAATAACTACAACCCTTTTCACCTAAAGTGACCAAGAGAAGCTTCAAATTGGAGTGCCACAGAGACATAGCGGTCTCATCATCAACCTTATCAGATCCAGTCAAGAACATAAGCTCTTCATCGCTGACTTTAATCACTTCAGCTTTGTCCCAGATGCTAAGAATCTGGGTCCTAGCCTCCTCCTTCGAGGGCCACAAAGGAAGCCTCAAGTTCGGATCATAAGAGAGCAATGCACCAGCTTCTTTAGCCACCTCCATAGCCTTCAAGTGAGCAGATCTACAAGGCTCAACGATCAAACTTATTGACCCATAGTGGAACACCTTAGCCTGTGAAACAAAAATCAAAACAGAGCATTTCGTTAAGCTAACTTAACCGCTACGTTAGGTATATACCTACAATCTTAAAACCGTTACGGTGACTGTCATTTATCTTAAATTAAATTAATAATTAATTAAAATTCGGAATAACGTACAGATCTGATGAGATCAAGATTGAGCTCGTCGGGACGGAGGAGCATATCGGCACTAGGGTTCCGGTAAAACATGAACTCACGTTCCCCGTCGGATCTTAGTGTCACGAATGCGAGTGCAGTCCTGGCTCCGGTATCGAAGTTGATTCCTTCGGCAGAGACGCCGTTCTGTTTCAAGATTCCGGCGAGCATGTGACCGAACTCGTCGTCCCCGAGTTTTCCGACGAAAGCAGATCGACCACCAAGGCGGGTAATGGCAATAGCAACGTTGGCAGGTGCACCTCCGGGGGCTTTGATGAAGCCAGGAGCCTCGGCGAGGGATACACCGGAGACGGTTGGGACAAAGTCGATGAGCATCTCGCCGAAGCTTATGATCAAGCTTTTTTCGCCATTGCATTGAGCCATTTTGTGATCGGAGTGTGTTTAAGATTGCAAATGAGAGAGAGATTATTAGTGTTTGGATATTATGAAAAGTATTAGAGGATGAAGGGTTTATATAGAGTTACTAGGGTCACAGGTTTAGTCAAACTCCACGAGACTTTTAATTAAATGAAAATTTTATAGATTTATCCAACTAGAGATTTGATCAGATATTCAGATATCGTAATATATGTTTGGTAACTTATGTTTATCGTAATATTCTGATTGGTTCTTTACATATATGTTATGATTTTTTGAGATTAGTGACGAGTGATTGGTACTTTTGACCAGATTTTTTGCTTGTTCATGGGACCCACGTGACGTATTTCGCAAGGTCAATAGTAATTAGGGACTTTATCCACTGGACCACTGCTGGTAAATATATTAATTCTCGTTTGGTTCCGATTATTTCCTTTGTTAAGGATAACTCTCTTTTTCGATAATACACCATTCACGGATATTTTCTTATGCAAATCTACTAAAATCGGAATGTATTAATGTGTGATTTGTTACAATTTCGTATTTCGCAAGGTTAATTATTACGAGTCTATCCGTTGTGGATAAGAATATTAATCCTATTGCGTTAAAAAAGGTGAAGATATTAATTCTCTTTTATTTCCGATTATCGCATTTGTTTAGGATAACTTTCATTTCCGATATCAAACCGTTCATGGATATTACTATTATCTCATATATATATATATATATATATATATATATATTTATTGTTGTTAGAAATGTTTTTTCATAGATTTCCTATTTCCCAGGTAATAAATATTTTCGTATTTATCATCAATTAGCGATTCCTCTTGACGTTTTATTCCACATAGTTAAAGTTAAAGTTAAAGCAAATTCGTAGTTTACTGATGAAATCTATTTAGTAGCAGACCCGTAAACTCTTTTTTTTTAATCAACAAAAGAGAGTATACTAAACCCCAAAAAAATGTTGTCATTTTTCGAGAGAGTGAGAGGGAATAAAATACATAAAAATAATGTGTTAAAAATAGAAAGGATATTCTTATAAATAGCACTAATTTAAGTTTTTATACTATAATTAGCACACATTTTTATCTTGGACAAAAATAACATTTTTATTAAAGGTCAATTTTCATAAA
This sequence comes from Cardamine occulta, assembly GCA_028015245.1. NCBI lineage: Eukaryota > Viridiplantae > Streptophyta > Magnoliopsida > Brassicales > Brassicaceae > Cardamine > Cardamine occulta. The sequence continues at coordinate 16,879,166 of CM051379.1, read as the reverse complement.
TAGCACAAATCTTCTAACCTCCTATTGTTAGTGTTTAGAATTTAGGATTTAGGGTTTATAATTTTATAAATCCTTAGCTCTAAATCCTAAATCATGTCTCTTCCTCTCTAAAAACTATATCCTAAATTCTAAAATACTTAACTCAAACCAAAAATTAAACTTTTGTCCTTTATAAAAATACTATTTGTGTTAAATTTGGCACCAAAACATTTTTATTGTTATTTTAGGAAATTTCTCTGAAAAATAAGTAAAATATAAGCAAAACCTAAGATAATTAAACTTTGGCTCAATTTGTTTTACGTATGTGTTTTATAACCTAGCAATGAACTACTTATTATCTCTTTAAAAATATTGTTGAAAACGATTTAAATTTATAAACAAATAATGTATTAATTTTATAGCATGAATGTGCTAATACTTAATAGTAAGGTAGTATCTAATAAATTCTAAGATACAAAGAGATGAAAGTGCGAGCAACAAACTTTTACTAATCTGAGACTTTAATTTTCCGTGTATACACAGCCGTATTCGAACAAGAGAACTTCTTAGCCGTTAAGCGGCAATAATCTTGCTATACTCGACGTCGATGTATGCGATCTTGTGATCGTTGCATTCTCCGACAATCACTTTCCCCACACACTTATAAAGACCATCATCGAATGTGTGAATACAATTAAATATCTTCACAATTGGCATTTTTTCCCCGGAAGAAAAAATGTATGAACACGAAAATTAGTTATAGCTATCAGACTTCATGATAAAACAACAAACTCAAATGGGTGTCTACAGTTTTTTAACTTTGAGTAGAGAGACCTTAGGAGGGTGACGAGAACTTTTGTGAGTATAAGGGTGATTATATAAATGAAGATAATAAAGGGGTCGATTGTACATTTTATAAAAAGTAGTGGACACACCGGTTTAACGGGTGGGTCGGTCAGGGAGAATTACGACGCTTTAAAAATCTAAAAGAAAAAAAAAACTAAAACGTAGAAAGAAAATAAAACCGAGGAATTATCATACGAGGCGAAGCGCACTGGAGGAACCATAGAGTCGATCAACTCAAAGCATAGATGAACGGTGAGTTGACTTCCTTCCTTCATTGACCCAATCATCTATCGACACGTCATAGGTTACCGCGTCCCTGCAATCCATACCCTGAACCGGCACCTTCTCTGACTTCCCCCCACCGAAAACCTAAATCGATCGTCGTCTCCGACATACATCCGCCGGAAATACTTTACAGTAAGATTGTTTATTCCTTCACCATTATTTCCGATTTGAGATTTGAGATTTTCGATTTTGATTTATCGCTTAAGCCGTTTAGTCTCTCCGAGAGAATGAGATATAGAAGTTGGAATATCTCGAACTTTCCGATGATTTACATAACCCTCCATTGTTTTTTCTCACGAGTGATACTAAAATCTATGAAAAGGTGAATCTTGAATCGATTCATCCTCAAACTCATATGTTGAATTGGATAATGAATAATTCGATGAAGTTCTTCTTTTTTTGTATATGTTAGTAACTAGTAAGAGGATAATAACTTGTAGATTTTCTTGGTTTGGTGATATTTGATGTGGTGTCAAAATGATATGTCTCTGTGCAGTGGATTTCAGGATTGATAATGGTGTAGCTGCTGAGATGATGATGGGGATACCAGTGGAGCTAGAGGTTACCACAGTTGAGAACCATAATGAAATGGGAGAAAGCTCTGGTCAAGCAATGATTGAGCAAGATGATGATAATAACCATAATGAAATGGGTGAAAACTCTGGTCAAGAAATGCTTGAGCAAGATGAGAAAGTGGATCCGGATTCTATTCCTCTGGAAGTTGCAGATATGGCAGAGGTTCAAGCTGATGAACCTTATGTTGGGCAAGAGTTTGAATCTGTAGCAGCTGCACATGGGTTTTATAATGCTTATGCTACAAAAGTAGGATTCGTCATCCGTGTTAGTAAACTGTCAAGGTCAAGGCATGATGGATCTCCCATAGGTAGGCAACTTGTTTGTAACAAGGAAGGTTACAGGTTGCCTAGTAAGCGAGACAAGGTTATTAGACAAAGAGCGGAAACAAGGGTTGGATGTAGAGCAATGATCTTGATTAGAAAAGAAAATTCTGGTAAATGGGTTATCACAAAATTTGTCAAGGAGCATAATCATCCTTTGATGCCTGGGAGAGTTCGAAGAGGTTGCATTTATAATCAATATCCGGTTAGTTGTTGCTCTTTTCGTTGATTAACATTCTTTAATTCAGGAATCAAGGTGGATGATCATAAATCTTTTGGTGGAACTAAACGTATTGATTTTCATATCTAGTGATTGCATCATTAGAAATCCAAATTGGTGATTCTTGGTTAGCCGGTTTATATACTGCTTTGGTACTTGTTCATAGGTAGTAGTTTCTAAAAGTTTGCTCTTCTCATTTGCAGAATGAACATGACAAAATCCAGGAACTGATGCAGCAGCTAGCAGCAGAGAAAAAGAGAGCGGCTACTTACAAAAGGCATCTGGAGATGCTATTTGAACAGATAGAACAGCACAACGAAAGCCTTTCTAAGAGAATCCAACACATAGTAGACAATGTGAGGAATCTTGAACAGAGAGATCATCAACAGAACCAATTATAGTCTTTTGGTCTCTTCCTTGTTCATTCTTCAGCAGTTTGATTTAGGAGATAGATCTTCTTCTCTACTTCATTCCCCCACTTTCTCTCTTTAATAATTATTTTTATTGTCGAAACAAAAGAGCTTGCAATTGCCTTAAAGAAAATTTTGATTTTTTGGTATTATATACAATCATCTATGTTGTTCGGATGTTGCGTAAGTATAGCTTAATGTACATAAAGTGAAGATTTAAAAGCTCTATCAAGATCCTATGTAATAAGTAACATTGTCTCCTTCATGAAGAACCCAGGAAACTAAACTATATATTAGATTGGAATGACCCTTAAATCTATTGAAGTTGACAAAACAGAAGGTAAAAAATTATTTGATTTCTTATTAGCAAGTGACATAATACTCGTTTGTATAATTATTTTTTTATTCATTCATTCAGAAGCATTATCAGAGATTATTTACAGAGAAAATAGATCAAAAAGAAGATAAAAAATCATTATGTTGGCTAAAGCCACCAGTTTTCATCATCTGAAGAAACTCTTTGTAATTGACTTTACCATCTCCATCTTCATCAACATGCATAATCATCTCTTTACAACAATTTAGGTTTATACCTTGCTTGAGCCCTAAGGAAGCCATCACAGACTTCAACTCCTCAACAGTGATAAACCCATCACCATCTTGATCAAACACATTGAACGCATCTCTCATGTCCTCTTCCTCCTTTTCCTCTACTATCGAACCATAAAGAGACTCAAACTCGTTTATGTCTACACAACCATCTCCATTTGCATCCATCTTCTCGATCATCTGGATTAGATCTGTGTCTGCCATGAAGATTCCTAGATTCTCTAGAGAATCATTTAGCTCTTCCTTTGTGATGCGTCCGTCTCCGTTCTTGTCAAACATCTGAAACACCCTTTTTAGACCAACCGGATCTGTTCTCGCCGGAGATTCAGTTTGCGGTTCCGAGGGTGGTGGATTCTTGTCGTTGATGTACCAAGAAGGAGGGAAGAGAACTCTAAGCTTCTTTGGGATCAAACAGAGAAGAAAGGAGTTAAAGAGATTGTATAGAAGGAAGACTCTCACCATAACTCTTGGCTTTGTTAAGAACAGAGATCAAGACGAGAAACAAAGCTTTTGATATTTTGTTGTACAGAACAACTTGAAATGAATATTGTCACTGACTCACTAGTTTATTTTTTATAGAGGTGGAAAGAGACAGATGTAATCAATATTAATAATTTAGGGAAAGATCTTTTCATATACTACAACCTTTTTTGGTATGACCGTTGGATCCATAAATTAACCTTGACGTTACCTCTTTACTTGTTGTATTTTTAACAAAGTGTGAAATTTCCAAGATTGTGTAGTTGTTAACTTAACACTAAAGTCTTCTAAAATTAAATACAACACTTGTTACGGACTTTTGATGATATAACGAATTACATACACCAAACTTTTATGTCATTACTTAAGAAAACATTTGTTATATATCAATAGAAAAGTTTTAAAAATTTAAAAGATACGGTGGAGAGTTTCCCTAGTACTCTATAAACAATAGTTTGTACAAATCTAGAAGTTGGCGAATACGCGTGAAGAAGGTAGTGGGTTTAAAAATGAAGGGAATTCACAATTTTTTCTTGAGATAATAGAATAATTTAGCAAAACGCGTCGTTATAATTGTTGATGTTTGGTTCTTGTCCTCATTTATTGATTGTCACATTAAAACATGAGTATCAGTGCTTTGGCACATGTTACCAACGGGAGAATGACGTCCGTTAGAATATACCCGTTGGTTTTGTTTCCCTCCTGTAAGAGTCATATGCAATAAATCAAATGAATAGACCAAACAAATCAAGCATTTATAGTTTAACGTAGAAAATTTGAAGTGGACAAAACAAGTGGAGCAAACTTTGAATAGTGATTTACATTGAAGTGGAGCAAACAAATGCAGTGGAATATACTACTATTAATTTTTTATTTTTTAAATAATATTTCAAACACACAAAATCTGGTCTTATGTGATCAATAACACAAATAACATAGCAAAAAAAAAAAAAAAAATTTAATAGGGGCAGTTTTTACTACTACTATAGTGTGGATCACACTTTGAACTATTGCGGACAGACCTGTCGGGATTCAGATCAATGAAACAATAAAAATTCAAAATTTTTGGTAGTTCATTTTTTTGTTTGAACTAATGTGTCAATAGACCCGGGACTAGTTGAATATTTTCATGGGTTTTAAGGCAAAAAATATTTCAATATTTTTTATATAAAAAAAATCATAAAAAAATTTAAACCTCTTAATTATTAATACCCGAGATTAGACTCCAAGGCCATCACCCATTCCGCTTTTCCCTCTAAGCAGGCACTGAATAGATCCCAAAATGGCAATTTGTATGGATGGATCCACTAGTGCCACCCCAAAAAAAAAGAAAAAGAAAAAAAAAGTTATATAATGAACAAATAAACTTTTAGAGGTGCAACAAAAAGAAAGAATTTTCCATAAACTTTATGTAAGTGGGTTCAATTAATTTATGTTTTTAGTACTATATATAAAAATAATAATAGAAATGCACCCTGTAGATTCTCAAGGAGTGTGTGTGTCTTCTGCGAGGGGATCAAATGACAGTTCACTTGTGTGAGACTACCCGTGTTATGGTCGTCTTCCAGCTCATCCAAATCCACTACTACTCATGATCCTTAAGTCTACTTATAATTTAGTACTTACATTACACTTCTACAGCTAATTCAATATTGACACAGGGTTCATGAATAATCACAAAAAGGTTACTTCATATTTCCAAGTTTTATTTGGATATTTGAACACTTGTTTACAATTTTCTGTTTGGTATTCGAAAAGTTCTGGATCCTTGGGTAGGATATATGAGTATATATATGACAAATTGTTGATAAACCGCGATATAATAATAAGACAGTCTCTCACCAAACAAGATATCATATTAGTTCAAATTGTTATATATATATAGCAAACAATAATTTGATCAACATTTCATATACTAAATTTTCTTTTATATAATACTATGATATATCTTTTTGAAAATAATAATGGAAAATTTATATGGCAATCTTATTTATAAAATTATCACTAGTCAATAGTCAATTAAGAAAATGATTAGATCAACATTTCCTACAGTAAACTTATTTTTAATAAATGAAAAATAGATTGTAAATAATGATGATTTAACTATAAAATTTTAATAAACGTTTCATAAAAAATATTATTCAAAGAAAAACATGGAGTGTATGGTGTGATAGTATATATCTATAGTGGATGTTTTTGTAAATGGCCCTTTGAAGTGAACAAATACATCAGAGTTAAAATAAATGGGCTTGAAGTAGGCCCATATATTCATAAATCAAAACAGAAATTGAGTTTTAATTTGACGACCACATTTGAAGGACACAGCTCGTCAAAAGTGGGCTCGTTCTGTCTGCTTCGGTCCCTGCAGATTTCGAAATCGTGTACATTTCTCCAGAAATTTTCTCACACTTTCTCGGCAAAATTCCCGGAAAAGCATTCGATCAGCAGGTAAATACTACCTCTCATTTAATCTCTCTCTACGAATTATTCGCCCTCACCTTTTTTTTAACAATTTCATGTTGCTTTCGATCTAAACCTTGTAAGTGTTAAGTCTCTTAGGTTTTGAAGTTCTGTATAACAGAAAGCATTCTCTTTATACAAATTTCTGTATTTTTCTATCTCCTTAGTCTATTCTCTTACAGCTGAAACTAGCTCTTTCGATAAATCCGAGTATGTTGTAGATTCTTCTCCTTAGTATTTACTTCAAATTTGCGACCGTTGGGAAAATCTTGAATATTGTATTGTAAATGTCACTACTTGCTCCTTCTGTATAAAATGTCACTAAAAAGTTTATTACTTTTTTTCTTTTTTGTAATGCTGTGTAACGGTAACAGATGGTCAGGAAGGAAGATGTGGATTTCTATTGTGGATTTTCGAGGAAAGAACTTCAAAGTTTATGCAAGAAATATAATTTTCCGGCTAATAGATCAAGTTCGGATATGGCTGAATCATTGGCTTCTTTTTTCGAGGTATGAGAGTTAATGTTTCAGAAATATAACTAAATATGCATCTTATTACTTTTGTTGGTAGTTCATTAATACGCTCACATGTCTTGTTGTTTCTCCTAATGATTTATCTTGTTAGGCAGCTAATCATGTGTTGTTGTATCTAACTATTACAGAAAAATAGTATGAACTCGGTAGGCTTTGGAGTCCCTGGGATTCAAGATTGTTCAGCTACAACATCTAGAGCACCAGCGAGTAGAACATGGAATGTGATAAGAGGTTTGAAGAATTTATCTATGTTGCTTTAAGTTTTCTCTTGTTTCAATTAATAAAGTCATTTATGATATATGAAGACTGGTTTAATGTTATTGCAGATTCTTATGGTAATCAATTCGATATAACTAGAGAAGATTGTGTTCTTCAAAGTTCTGTGGCTAGAGAATCAGGCTTTATTCTTGGGGATAATACACCATATCAGGTTCGGGTCACTTAACTTTTGTAAATATCTATTTGCATGAAATTGAGGTTGGCTTACAATCGTTGGTTTCCATTAGAAGACTTGATAAAATGCGCAATTTTTCGCCTTTATGGAACATGGTACAGTACAGGAGTCATATCATCATAATGTAAGATGGTTTCTCAAAGAAATTTATTGATATTGGCGCATCAATGTTTTGTGTCCTTTATAAAGTTACTTCCACATTCCTTAATTCTCTGCCATTCTTTTGCTGGCCAACTTCTATCGTCTCTTAAATGTGTTTGTGGGAATGCAGGACAGAAATGGAAATGGTGGGTTGATTGATTCTGTATGTGTTTCTCCATATATGAGGAAATTGAATGAAAAGGGTCCAACAGCAAACTCCAAGAGAACGGATTCTGGGTTAGAAAATAGAATGAGAGATGTAGACAGTGGTGATAGTCCTAGTTTGTCTTCGTTTGAGTTTCATGTCAGTTTGGAAGAGGGTATTAGCCTTTCAGTTGATCTAAATTTCAATCCATCAGACTGGATTAATAGCATGAGAGATGAGGTCAATGTATTTGATAGCATGCGTCGCAGAAAATCCCCACATTCTGATCTTGGCATTAGTAATGCTACAGAGTGTAAGAAACAGAAGTGTTCAGGGCAAGACAAGGATGGGCATGTAAGGAGAGAATTATCTATAAGTCCAGCAATGAAAGACAATTCTCAGTTACCTTCTGATTATCATTCCAATGGTGAACGGTCTCTAGTATCATCTGCTATAGTACCATGCAGCAGAATCAAAGAGGGCTCAGACACTTGCAAGGAAATAAACGGACTTAACTTGTCCGTACCTGATTCTTCAGGACCTGGCCAGATTGTATCATCATGTGTCGAATCGTATAGCAAAAGCTGCTGTGTAAATCTAGTTGACTTGGACTGTGTTATTCCTCCTGGGAAGAAGTTGACAAGTGACTCTGTAATGAGTGCTGCAGAACTGAATCATTCAGCTGCTGATCTCCTCGTTGTAATTCCGGAAAATCCATCTATGGAAAGTTTTCAAAAGGTTGGAAACTCAAGTACTGTTGTATGTCCTCTGGGAGCTGGTTCTGAATTATCATCATCAGAAGCAGAGGCTTATCAATCAAACCTGCCGTGTTCTCCTCGTAAGACCAGTAGATCCTCAACTATCTCTTCTCCAGAGTTCATCATCGATAGAGAGTCCACTAGTTATTCTGAGTCATTCAAGTTTCGGTGCAATGGAAGCAAGAACTGTCTGCCACCAAATACTGAGGAGCAGGTAGAACATTGCCTTTTTATCTATTCACTACAACCGACAAACACAATAGTTGCCTTACCCTATGCGTTGTTTCTTACTTCACAGGAAAAGAGCGAAGTTTTAAGTGAGCAGGCACGGTCAGCGTGACTTGTTTGAATGGTGAAGCATCCATTATATTGTATAATATTGTTCAAGTAATAGGAGAATGACTATAATACATGATGTAGAGATAGTCAAGAAATGGCCTTTCCTCTGACCAAGGGGTTTCTACTGCTGCTTTCTTTTTGAGGTATGATTTTGTGCTCTTTCTATATCATACGAATGATACCACAAAATGTATGAAGTATTTATATATCGTTGTTGGCTTGCACTTAGGCCAATAAGTACATGGTGATTTCTTCGAGAGCATTGGGCGATTATTACTGAAGGTTTTTGCAGGACCTAGGGAGATGTCAGTTTTAGTTCGGTATGCAATTCTTTTTGGTTTCGTTTTTTTTTTTCAAGGTTGAAAATGCTATTCTATGTTGTTATACACATCATTCATAGACCAGTGTTGGAGATTAGCTTACAGACCAATGTTACATGCACCATGTTGTTGAATATAAGCAAAGGTCTGACTGTAAGGGAATGAACACATGTTGGAGTAACATCCATTGAAACATATGAAGTTGTTATCTTGTATACTTACTACAAAGATCCAAAGAGCAAAGCTTCTTCTTACACAACATATGAAGCATTATCATCTTTGGTTTTCTCAGAAACTTAGGTTGCATGTTGATAAGTTTAGGTAATTTGCTGGTAGTAAAGGAAGATACTTTTCAATGTAGAGCCTCAGAGGCTATTTGTATGTGCAATGTATTTTATACGACCGGTTTTATTAGCATGTGAGTAGCACGTGACTGGCCAGTTCTTATCCTTTGAATCTGAACCGTATAGTTAGTTGAATCAGCAAGGTCTCAAGTCAACTTTCCGAAGTAGAATACATGAATCAAGTCAACTTAAGATTTTCAATTTGGTTCGTGCAATGAGACAGAGAGAAGAGTCTATTGTGTGTTTTTGAAATATTGAGCCTGAAGAGGACAAAACATTTCTTTTGGGGGGCACAAGGAGATGAGGAGGATGAAGACAAAAGAGGATGTTTGTGACTCGCGTCTCGAGAGAAACAGAGTTGAACAAAAAATATATGTGCATGAAATCTCACAAACCATTACTATTTTGTAATATATAAAAAGGTTGAGAGATTCATACAATGTTTTGGTTTGCTCGAAACCAAACACCAACGGCAACGGCGCAAGTAAAACACCCATTAATTAAACTGATTATTAAAAACAAACCTAACAAGAAATTTTGAGAGGGAATAGTAAATGTCTCCTACATTGGTGTGTTAACTCCAAAGTGCATAAAGATGGAAACTTGACATAAAACTTTTTGGGTTTGATTGCACAAATTTGGGAAGAATGGGGTAAAAAGTAGAATAAACAAAAAAAAAAAAGGAAAAACGAGAAAGCAGAAGAGAAAATTTGGTAACATTAACTCAAAATAATAAATGGCGTCACCTGCATTTTGCCATTACTGAGAAGCAGCAGTTTTGGTCGCATTTAATGCCATCTCAGTACGACATGACTGTGATAAGCTTCCATGACTCTCTCTCCTCTTCTCTCGCTATCTGGGTTTCTCAAGATTTCCATGAGCTAATATGCTTAATGTATTACTCTAGCTCTTACTTTCATTACCCAATTTCTCTTTCTCTACACTTGTTCAAGAGTACTAAAAACTCACTTCAAGACTTGTTTAGGTTGGAAATTTCTGAGAAGCGATGTTGTTATGATGTTGTTGTTACCTTGCGGTCTGAGATCCGAAAGAAGTAAGTATTTTTGTTTTCGTTGCAGAAGAATAAAGAGACAAGAGCTACTTCTTTGACTTGGTTGTCTGAATTTCCACTTCAAGATTGTTTCCTCAATCTTCGGAGACTGTCTTTTCGTGGCTTCTTTTTGTTTCTTCGACATTAATTCAGCTGTCATTGCTAGAATCTTCAATTCTATTAGATTTTGCAATCCCTTGATTTCAGTTTCCTCTTAAAGACAGGTCTCACAGTTATATGAAGTTATTATTGTGACTCTTTAGTCAATCTATGGAATGTCTCAGAAAGTGAAGACAGTAACTAAGAAGCGTGTGGGTTGACTTTGAAAACAAGTATTTGGTTTGAGTGTAAAATGAGAATCTTTGAAAGGAGAGCAAGGGAATGGATCCTCCTTGCAAAGCTTGTGCTTTTCACTAATATATGGCAGCTTGCTTCATCTCTTGGCTCTATGTCTTCAATTGCAATTTCTTATGGAGAAGGTGGTTCTGTGCTTTGTGGTTTGAAATCTGATGGGTCTCATCTTGTGGTTTGCTATGGTTCGAACTCAGCAATCCTCTATGGGACTCCTGCTCATTTAGCGTTCATTGGGTTAACAGGTGGAGATGGGTTTATGTGTGGGCTTCTGATGCAATCTCATCAGCCTTATTGTTGGGGAAACAGTGCATTTATACAAATGGGAGTTCCTCAACCAATGATTAAAGGAGCTGAGTACTTAGAAGTTAGTGCTGGAGATTACCATCTCTGTGGTTTGAGGAAGCCATTAATGGGAAGCAGAAAGAGTAGCAACATATCTTCTTCTTCTCTTGTTGATTGTTGGGGTTACAATATGACCAGAAACTTTGTCTTTGAGAAGCAGATACATTCTCTCTCGGCTGGCGCGGAGTTCAACTGCGGGCTGTGTTCTAAAGACAAGTCTGTTTTCTGTTGGGGTGATGAGAATACCAGTCAAGTAATCAGTCTAATCCCAAAGGAAACAAAGTTTCAGAAAATTGCAGCTGGTGGATACCATGTCTGTGGCATTCTTGACGGGTTAAACTCTCGAGTGCTTTGTTGGGGAAAGAGCTTTGACTTCGAAGAGGAGATCACAGGGACCTCTACGGATGAACAGATTCTTGATTTACCACCAAAAGAGCCACTTTTGTCAGTGGTCGGTGGGAAGTTTTATGCTTGTGGAATCAAACGGTATGATCATAGTGCGGTTTGTTGGGGGTTTTTCGTGAATCGGAGTACACCAGCTCCTAAAGGTATCGAATTCTATGATCTTGCAGCAGGGAATTACTTCACTTGTGGAGTTCTCTCAGTGAGTTCTATGTCACCAGTTTGTTGGGGTCTTGGTTTCCCTGCTACTATCCCTTTAGCTGTCTCACCAGGACTCTGTATAGACACTCCTTGTCCACCAGAAACTCATGAACTCGGTAACCGAGACAACTCGCCTTGCAAATTACCTGGCTCTCACATTTGCTTGCCATGTAGTACTAATTGCCCTCCTGAAATGTATCAGAAAAGTGAATGCACTGAGATATCTGATCAGGTTTGTGTTTATAACTGCTCAAGTTGCTCCTCGCCTGACTGTTCCTCAAACTGTTCTTCTTCGTCTACCAGTGGGGGAAAGGGAAGAGGAAAGTTTTGGTCATTGCAGCTACCTATTGCAACTGCAGAGATTGGCTTTGTTCTGTTTTTGATAGTAGCTGTCTCGATAATAGCGGTTTTATACATTCGGTACAGATTAAGGCATTGTAGGTGCTCAGAAAACGATGCAGGGTCTTCTAAAGATTCAGCCTTTATGAAAGATAATGGCAAAACCCGTCCTCGTCTTGATGAGCTGCAAAAGCGCAGAAGGGCTCGAGTTTTCACTTATGAGGAACTTGAAAAAGCGGCTGAAGGATTCAAAGAAGAGTCAATAGTGGGGAAAGGGAGTTTCTCATGTGTGTACAAAGGAGTACTGAGAGATGGAACCACTGTTGCGGTGAAGAAAGCGATAATGTCATCAGACAAACAGAAGAATTCAAATGAGTTTCGCACGGAGCTCGATCTGTTATCAAGACTCAACCATGCTCATCTTCTTAGCCTTCTTGGATACTGTGAAGAAGGTGGAGAAAGGCTTCTGGTTTATGAGTTTATGGCACACGGCTCACTGCACAACCATCTTCATGGAAAGAACAAGGCCTTGAAAGAGCAACTAGATTGGGTCAAACGAGTAACGATTGCTGTCCAAGCTGCTAGAGGAATCGAATACTTGCACGGTTACGCTTGTCCTCCCGTGATTCACCGGGATATCAAATCATCAAACATTCTTATAGACGAAGAACACAATGCTCGAGTAGCTGATTTCGGTCTCTCTTTGCTTGGTCCTGTCGATAGCGGCTCTCCTTTGGCAGAACTACCAGCAGGAACTCTCGGTTATCTTGATCCTGAGTACTATCGATTACACTATCTCACAACAAAATCTGATGTCTACAGCTTTGGAGTCCTGCTTCTCGAGATCCTAAGCGGAAGAAAAGCCATTGACATGCACTACGAAGAAGGGAACATAGTAGAGTGGGCGGTTCCTTTGATCAAAGCAGGAGATATCAACACAATCTTGGACCCGGTCTTGAAACATCCATCTGAAATCGAAGCTCTGAAAAGAATAGTGAGCGTGGCTTGTAAATGTGTGAGGATGAGAGGGAAAGATAGACCATCGATGGATAAAGTAACAACATCATTGGAACGAGCACTCGCACAGCTAATGGGAACTCCAAGCAGCGAGCAGCCAATACTACCAACAGAAGTAGTTCTTGGAAGCAGCAGAATGCACAAGAAGTCATGGAGGATCGGTTCAAAAAGGTCGGGTTCCGAGAACACGGAATTTAGAGGTGGTTCATGGATAACTTTCCCAAGCGTGACATCATCGCAGAGGAGAAAATCATCGGCGTCTGAAGGAGATGTAGTGGAGGAAGAAGAGGAAGGGAAGAAACAACAAGAGGCCTTGAGGAGTCTTGAAGAAGAGATAGGGCCAGCTTCTCCTGGACAGAGCTTGTTCTTGCATCATAATTTCTGAAAAGAAGTTGTTTTCTCAAGATTTTAGCAACAATAACATATATAAAATATTTACTCTGATGTATAATATGTTTCTAAGGCAGGATTGTAACAAAGAGGCAGAGAGACTCAAGGAAGAATGTTTGAAATTTTTATTTTTTTAACTAATTATTACCAACTTCTTTTGTATGAGTGATCTTCCCTGGAGACGTTCTCAATTGTCAATAATAATTCTATGGGAGATCTGATATTTTCTGCAGTGAACAAACGAAATAATAATTAAGTAATTAAAAGGAGATTGTTGACAAAAACAAAATGCCCACACGCAGGATCGAATTCCGGACCTTCAGATTACAAGACTTTCGTTTCACAAAATTCAATAAGTAAATCTTAGTCATCCATTTGTGCCATGTTATCTCTGGTCAAACGTTTATACCATTTCTCGTTGATGTTAATCTTTGAGCTCGAGTAGTGCCAAATTGAAGAGAGGTTGGGATAAGGTGTACATATAACTAACTGATACCAATATATATATATATATATATATTTTGTTGTCGAACATTGATGCCAATATATACAAACAAGATTGTGAATGATCAAAATTTGTGACTCTTGAGTGGCAAATAATATTTTTCACCAAGCAATAAGTGGAAACAAAAGTTGTTTCTTTACTCTATTTAGCTCCAAACAGAAAGTTTCTAAATTGAACAGCCATCGCATCCAGCAGAAATCTGACAAGTTCTTCTCTTTCTACCACTTTCTCCCTCTTCAATTCAAGGTGACGAACCTGCAAATCCCAAATTTCAGGGGTCATTTTCACGGTTTTCTTCAATAGTTAGTTGAACAGCCTATATTTATTTATTACCTTTACAAACTCTATTTGATTTTGAGCCACTCCAGACTCTGCAATGATCACTAGACATTTGATTTCATGTTCGTTTGCATATTCGTACTGCTCTGTAAGACTTGGATCAGGTGTTGGAACAAACTCAGCCTGTCAAACATAGACAAATACGTTATTAGATGTTAACGCTAATGATATATCAAAACATATATAGTGAAAAAGAAAAACTTTCAAGCATTCACCTTTATACTTTTTTCCCATAGTTCTGCAACTAGTTCCATCCGCTGGACCAGTAAACCACCACCTCCTCTTGAACAAACAAGTACACTGGTACTGCCTTCATTTCTGCAGTTCAAATACAGTTTATGGCGGAGCAATGTATTTCCATTTTAAATCATGAAAAGAAGTAACAACAAACCTAATAGGCCTTAGATCCATAGGAAGATGTTGAAAGATTGTCTCCAGTGCGAGACTAACACCAACAGCACCAGGGAGATTCATTTTCTGCATCCAATAAGAGGAAAAAAAACTTGTCAATAACCTGTTTTACCATTCACAGTGACACCAGTGTATAGGAGGTTAAAGATCACTTTTCTTCTCAGTTTTCAATTCATACACTGAGACTGTGAGGGAAGCGTGGACCTTCACTGTTTTTGATAGCGCGAAAAATAAATTCTCTCATGTTGGTTCTATTACATAACATAATTGATCGTAGTATAGGCAATTAAGCTACTGGGAGGCGAGTAGTGACTTATGGTGCTTTCATTAAAAAGCCAAAAGTCTTGTCTTTTTGTTCAAAAGGCTTCAATTATCTCCTTTACATTAGTGATCGTAATTAACGCACAATATCCTAACTTCTCTTCATGCAAGATGAAAATATGTGGAAAGAACTTACATATTCACGATCACACACTTCCTGCACCAAATAATCATAACGACCACCAACAGCAAGTAAAACACCATCATTAGATGTCCCAGGGCTATTTTCTTTGGTCAAGAAAACCTGGCAAAATTTTGTATTAGTTCGGGAGTTGGCAGCAATTAAACATAGTCACCATAGAAAATTATATTGTAATTGAAGGATAAGCCTCTCAAAGACCCAAAGAAAGCCACATCACTTATACCTGAAAAAACAAATTCCGGTGATAACTTTCAGTAGGTGGCATTAGAACATCAATATGAACATGCACTTCTATTTTCCAGACTCTCAGGTAGGTTAAGAGGTTTGACAACTCATCAAGTGCTTTGCGTGTAGGTTTATCTGCAGCAAAATGAAGCCAATAATAATCTAGTTCACAATTTTTAGGGGGAGCAAAGGTGGGATCGTACCAGCACGCAAAGCCCCTCTTAAACGCGGAAGTGCTTGATCTGCAGCTCCACAAAACCTTGAACCAACAGTCTGCAGCCTATTGACAACAGCTTCAGGTAACTTCAACTCCTGGTAAGGAGGAGATTCCGAGTAAGATAAAAAAAATATTGATATGTGACATATTACTATAATTCCCAACTATGTACAGGTTATTGTGTATCCTCAAACCTGCAGAAGTTGACGTCTTATGAAAACCCATTTTAGCTTCCGCTCAGATGACTGAGGACGTAAGGATCCCATCATGGAAAGAAGCTTCAATTGGAAAAAAGGAAAAAATATTTTGATAAAACCATTGATACAATGACTATATCCTTGAACTAACAATAATCGTACCTCTGCAACCTTTCGCCTATGCTCTGTCTTAATTCCTGCCCAGGACCAAATCGCGTCCAGCAAATCTCCATGATTCAAATGAATGTCACAAGATCCACGGTGAAAAATGTGGGTCGTGATGTCCACTATCACCTGCAAAGTTCTTGGATTAAAACAGTGCAGGAGATGCAAGCTCTCTATAGGAAAATGCAGGAGGCCCATTTGAATAAATTGATAAATAAATTTGACAAGGCAGAGCGTCTTTGTGTCTGGCACCTTGAGAACTTCTGCCTCTGTCAGCGATGTTGTGCCTCCAACAATGTCAAAGTCCGCCTATTGGCAATCAAACACCAAAATATTTATAAGCATATACTCTATTACACAGAGAAACCTAAAAGGTAAAATGGACAACGTTTATCTTAAACTATATTGACTAGGAATTATATTAACAGAGTGTACGTGGACAATACCTGAAGACACGGATTTGGTGGAGAATGTCCAATTGCTCTCCTGTAGACATGAGATATTTCATATCGCTTGAATGAGGATTTCTGCATTGCAAAATTGAAGTGTGTCAAATAAGCAATAAAGCAAGAAAGAAAGACCAAAAAATTCATCCAAAGGGAAAGCTATGAATTGGTCAGAACTAAAATCAGTTTAAACTTCATTTAAATGAGTTAACAGTACGCTATAAGTGTAATTAGCATAACATAGCCTCTACAAAACTTAAGTATTCTTGTTTCAAACATCCTGGACTTTTGTGAATTAGAGATTTCCCCTGTCATACTATCTATTGCTTCAAGATTAAACCTAAACATCACCCGACTCCAAACTAACTAGAGAAGATCCTAAACAGAAGGTTAAAGATCACTTTCTCATTGCAAAGTTTACACTTTGTATAAATTGTCCTATGTCCATAAAAAGCTGAGCTCTATAAGAGAGTCTTTGGTCTATTTTGGTAAACTTCACATTTGATTTGGAATTAATCTCATATAGAAAAGAAATATATGAGCACTTCGCTGTTTAACATAGAAGAAACAGAAGAACGGTATACATAAAAAACCAGACCTGATTTATGCTAATCCAATGCACAAAAGGCAGTCGTAGCTCATAGCATAGTTCAAGCATATCTCCTCCATTAGTCAAAAGTTTTACAGTTTTCCTTTAGAGGGAAGATAAAAGTAAGATCAAAATCTAGTTTGAATGACAGATAATGGATAGCAACAAGTATACCTGCTAAACTGGGGACAATCACCAAGTAAACGCATTGGGATGACCTCTAGATGCTTCGCGCAATGCTGCCTAAAGACTTTCTTTGTGATTTCAACAACATAATCACGAAGCTCTGTATCCATCTCCGTGTAATGAACATAACTATCATTTGCACCGAGTCTCAATCTACTAGACTGATGGCTTTTCATCTCTAATACTTCTTCATCAAATATCACATTTACTATTCTATCATAAACACTTGAATCTTCAGAAGTTTGCATTATTCTTAGAATATCTGAAATTCAGAAAAGAAAGGGTTACTTGATGCCATACAAAAGAAGACCGAATAAAGGATACAAGCTTGAGAAAGAATCACCATGTCATCAAATATAAGAGAACATACACACTACTAACTCGAACTTTGTATACGTTATGAGCGAAAAACCTAAACAGACATACATCCGAATTAATAGCAATTGTAGACAGTCAGTTTACGAACTGTAACTTCAGCGGAATGGAGCAAATCAAGACTATGGGTTGTTAGCCTTAGTAGAAAAACATCACAGATCAGATGAAAAGCCCAAAGAGAGAAAACTCATATGATGTTGACAGATATAAAGAACTCACTATCCAGCAACTCCGATTCCATTCTGGGAGGAAATGCGTGCTGAAGAAGTTCTGTGGCAGAGGGGCGATCAGATGGAATTGGAGACATCAAACGCTGTAGTAGAGAAGCTTGTTCGGGAAATTCATTTACCCATTTGGGAGGTAGTTCCCCTTTCAGCTTCAGATTAGTTAAAATAATGTGTCTCTCCATGGCGGTTCCAAAAGGGTGCCAAAGTTCGAAGAACACAACCCCTAAGCTATACATATCGGCCTGCAATTCAAAATCATTATTTAGAAACACAGAGATATAAAAAGAAAAGGTACACACAAACATTTTCTGCATGAAAGGACACCAATAGCTACAAACCTTTTCATCAATTTTAGGCCAACCTTGCTCAATTTCAGGTGCTGTGTAAAAGTAAGTACCAGCTTGACCAGTACTATCAATTCCGCTTCCACCCACATCTGTAGACAAACCGCCATCTTGATCCAACTTTTCCAGCTTCAAGAACTTTGCTGATAAGGTAAAAAATGCATGTATTTTCGTTTTTGTTTTCCATATCACAGTCGAATAATCACAGTATAATGAGATCACTAGGTTGATTCTTTTATTCAAAGACTTGATAGATATAGTCAATAAAATTCATCACCAAAATACCCTCACGACTTTTGAATGATAAAAAACAAAGGATTCAGCATGGCAAGGAACCTACCTTTTGTTAGGTTATTCGAGAGTTTAAGTCTAAAGAAAGAAGCATGTGGACAACAGACATACCAAGAAATTAAAGCAAAGAATAGCAATAGGTAGGGAAGCATACCAAGACCAAAATCTCCAATTTTGATATCATTCCGGGCGTCAAAAAAAATATTGTTAGGTGTAAAATCCCGATGAATTATTCCTTGTCCATGGATATGAGCTAAGCCTTCCACAATTTGGCGACTTAAATGCCATGCAAAATCCTTGTCGAAGTGATTATATGATTCAAAAACCTGGCGGAGAGTCCTTCAACATAATATGAACAGAAAAAGTAAGAAGAGAAGACAAGAAAGCAACCAAAGCTTAGACTAGAGAAAATAACAATATTATGCACACCGAGGAGAAATGTACTGATGCGCAAACTGGATTTCATGGATATATTGGACATTTTGGATCATTTTACTCTACATAAGTTTTGTTGGACCACTAATATATGTGAATGAGTAGGCGTAGGAGTAGGACACTGAGGACCTTAGAAATAACTCACAATGTCAAAAAATCTATAGTTTGAGAAATACCAATGATTTTTTATATTTTCCAACAGCCGAGTTTAGATTGGGCTTTTAAACCCTTTACCTGGGACAATACTCCATTTGAATATATAGATGAGTCGACTCAAGCTTATTGTCCTGCTCAGGAATTTCAGTTGACACCGCACCCGAGTAGCTGAACATTGAACTCCCTGCAGTTTTTGATCCCCAATTTGCGCCAGCATAAGGATCAGCAACTCCTGTTTCGAACCAGGCCTGTTTTCATGAAAAATAATACCACTAACAAATAGAGCATAGGCAAAAGGAATAGCAATAAGCAGGATAAATTCTATGACAATATGTACCAAACAGGTACACGTGGCTGGTATCCAAAACGAAGATATCTCACTGGATGTAGTCATTAATCAGTGGAAAGTTCAAGAAAGCAGAAAGGACTTTTACCTGATAGTAACGTACAACATGCTGATGCTGCAAACGGGACAGTGTTGCTACTTCTCTGAGTACCTCATAACGCGCAAATGCAGAAACAGTTTTAGCATCATACTCTAAATCATCAGATATAAAGTATAATATCCTCATCAGATACAACGTCAATAACAGCCTAATAATAGAGTTTTAAAGCCAAAGCCATAAAGCCTGGTTTGCAGCAAACACAGTTGCAAGTAAACAAAGTTTTCAGCACAAGAGACATATGCTAATGACAGACATAGTAATCCGCAGATCTCTACCACTTGCTAAAAGAGAATAGATAATTTCCAAGAACCCTTTTCCAGCTAGATAACATTTAGCTAATATTGACACAGAAAAACACCCCAAGATGGCACAGAGACCTTTGAGTTGCTCACTATGAACAGTTTCTCACTTACCGAACTATCGGGCTGTTGATAGGTATCTCTTTGTCCTTCAGTCGAATTTTCTTCACTGCATATTGTCTTCCATCCAGTTTATTTTTGCACAGCACAACACGGCCAAAACCACCTTGACCTGCCAACAAAGAGTTTCAGCAGAGAGCAAGAAGGAAATCTACTTCCTCTATACAAAATTGCAGAACAAATAAAATGTTGAGAAAGTGGACGTAACTTTAGCAAAGACAATTTTTTGCAGAAGTTGAGACACCTAAATAACTAATGAATAATATCTCATAAACCCTTGTGCAAAGACACTACTGAATATGATCAAGCTCATACAGGGGAGTTTACATAATACCATCTAAAACTAGAATGAGAAAGAAAATCATAATGGAGAATATACCAAGGGGTTTCAACTCTTCAAAATCAT
The DNA here is from genome assembly GCA_028015245.1 of Cardamine occulta. Classification (NCBI taxonomy): domain Eukaryota; kingdom Viridiplantae; phylum Streptophyta; class Magnoliopsida; order Brassicales; family Brassicaceae; genus Cardamine; species Cardamine occulta. The sequence continues at coordinate 16,859,009 of CM051379.1, read as the reverse complement.
TGAGATACCGCGAGCTTGGGAGTGATGCATTTGGCTCGCCAAAATCAGAAGGTGGCTCCCAAAACTGGGGAACTCTGGTTGAGGCCTGAAAAGATAACATTAATCAGATGCATTACTTGAAAATTTGATATGCAAATAAATTTATAATAACGATGAAGTGTGCCAAGGGATACGCACCATGTTTTGATTGAATACATGTTCAAAGGTTCTGTTAAAGTCTGGAGATGGTTTGGAAGCTAAATCCAACACTCCTTCAGACAATATCTGAAGTGGTTTAACAAAACTACTATTTAACAGGGTTTTGGGGGGAAATAAAGAAAGAAGCTTCCCTTAATAGAATGAGACCAATATTGAGAATTTAGATTAAGCCAAAAGACTTACACCAAGCTGATGCAGTTCATCAGTTATCTGAGGCAATGCAGCAGCCAAAGGCCCTTTGGAAGAGCAAGCTACTCGAATTAGATGGACCATCAACAGATCTTTCTTGCTTATCTGAGGCACTTGATCTTGAGCTAAGGAAACAGAAGACCATGACCCCGATGACTCACTTTCGGAGTTACTGTTGTCATCTTCAGTTGTATCATCTTGAAGAATTGACTTCTGCTAAGAGAAACAAGAATATGCAAGCAACAACAACATTCAGCAACCAAATCAGGAAAAATGGTTAAGTAGATGCATAGTTGAGAGGAGTTATACAACTCTTGATACTTAATTATGGTTTTGTTGGTCAACATACGCCAGTTATCTTGAACTGTAATTGTGATGACTATCTAACCAAAAGAAAACATGTCGAGCTCCCCATTCACATAAATTCTAATCAGACAATTTCTGGAGGAGTGTCTCATATGTAAAGGACCATCAACTGATTTGTTGTGCTCATTTATCCGTCACCATACAAAGCATTATGCCGAGGCTCAACATTTTTAAAAAGGCAACAATGGATTAAGATAAAACAGATGACCTCCCTCACCTTCTTCTCATTTTGGAAGAATCCAGATTCCACATCGTCAGTAGATTTACTTGTGTCAGAGGAAGAAATGCTTGTATCATCAACATTTTCCTCTTGAAGAGTATTTAGTTTGGGAATAGGCGAAGGCAGTGCAACTTCTTCTTTAGCATGGTCTTCAAATCGCTTCAAATTCTTGTTTGGCTTCTCATGCAAAATTCTTGAAGTGTCTAGAGGGTGAGATTGTACTGAAGATACGCTTCCTATATTTTCATCTGGAATCAGACTCCAATTTCTAGAATCTTCCAAGCCACTAAATAGGTCTATAAAACCATACACAAATGGTCCACCAGAACAGGATTTTGCTTTATTTGAAAGCATAGCATGCTCAATGAACTGAGCACTTCGATGAGGAGTCAAACATGGCACCTTCAGAAAAAAAAAATAATACTGTATTTACAAGAAGAACATACAATGCAAACATATACGAGATGCAAAAAAAAATATTTTGATCAGCAGCAAACAGTCATTTGGTAAAACATACTTACAGATTCCTCATCATGACTTTCCGGAATGATTTCTGATAAAAACTCTTGAGCAGCCTCCACCAAGTTGAATATCATAACCCGACCTTCACGAGCATTGGAATTTGCCTGCATTGAGTATAATTTTTTGAGTACCTTGAGTCAGCACAGAACACTTCTGAATACCATAGTGTATATCAGTATAAAAATAATTCCTATCCCCTACCTGGTCCTCGAGAAGAGATAAAAGCTTCTCAGTATCAGCCGTTGTCAAGCCTTGTTCTGGAGTAAGCTGCAGCTTTGGGCACTTGTAAGGATATCCTGGTAAGCATCTATAAGGAAACTTTAGTTAGAAGTGGGTAATGATCAACATGTTAACTATGTCATAGATTCAGGAAGAAGATACTCACCTTACTAAAAGCATAGCAGAGATGTCGGTGTCCTCATATCCCATATCTTTCGAGTAAGGCCTGCTCAAATTACAAGGAGGTCGGTGAATCATACGCATTTCATGCATAAACCAGAAACATCAGAGCAGCTAAACTTGAATGCAAACACGTCGATAAGAAGAAAACCTGAGTTTAATAACTATTTGAGGAGGCGAACCCGAACCTGAAACAATTTTGCAGTCCTCTTGAAATATTGCAGAGCTGAAAAATATGAAAACAAAACCGACACCTCTTATTGTTAAAGCTTTAGTGCTGATTGAATACAAAGTAAAACTTGTCATCTTTTACAACATTTATAATAAATTTCCCCTGAAACATCTGATAAACAAATTCATGGTTGAAAACTTGAAAAAATAGGTTTCATTTGTTCAGCACAAATTTCCAACCATAGCAAATGATTAAAGCTCAGCGCAACTTATCCAAATGAAACTAAAACACAAATCTCCAAAAACCCTAAATCTCACATTGGCTGGATAAAACAGTAGCAACTTACAGAGCAGTAATCTCCTCGGAAAGAAGTTCGTTATCTTCATCATCATTAGATCCATGGTCCTTGAGCTGGCCCTTTCGTCCATTACCTCCTCGTTTCTTCTTTTTCTTCGAAGTACGACCCATTCTTCACCTCCTAATCAATCTCGCTCTTTCAATTAAAAAAAAAAAAAAAAAACCTTCTCCTCCGAATTTCGAATCGCCACTAACAAAACCGAACTCCGCAAACCCTCTTCTCACAATTCCTGATAAACAATCTCGATCTCAGAATTTTCAAAAAAAATAGCGGCGGTGACTGCCGGAAGTAACAAAACCAACCGATTACTTTTCACAATATTATTCCGCCGGAGAGAAACATGGCAAATTTTTGTTCTCGATGGATCGTTTTATATATAAAATTACAAAGTCAATAACAAAAAAAAAAAAAAAAAAAACATCGACTGCGCTCTTCAAAGATGGCGCCATTGTAAAATACTAAAATACATCTTTTTCTGATCCCGTCCACCAGACTCTGTAAACGGCGTCGTATTCCTATCAAAGGATAATTGGCCTACTTATACGCCCATGAACTTGAAATCCATTAAAAGCCCATTATGTATATGTGGTTACAAATTGTGACGTGGAAAATAGCTTTCTGACCATCATATGATAGATTTAAATATATATTGACCAATTTCTTTCTTATATTTCTTTTTTTTTCCATTTTTTAGCAAAACAATCAAAATATATTTAAAAATCTTACATTTACGAGATTATAAGACTTTCATTAAATAAGGAAAACGAGAGAAATGACGTAGACACAAAATCTGTTATCAAAAACAATATTGGTATTCAGTCTATACATTAATATTCTTAGAAATTAGTGAAAAGAAAAGAAAAGAATTGTTGAAATTTTATCCTTTTTCCAGAATTAAAACGGAAATAAAAGTATAGAAAAAAAGAAAAGAGAATCGAACCTGACCCATAAGTGACCAATCAGAATCGACCCCGCCTTAGCTCCTGATTTTTTTCTATACCTTATCTCTCTCACTCACCCTCTTCTTCTTCTTTAAACTCTCCAACTTCACTCTTTACTTTACTGACGTGACTTCCGTCTCTTCCTCCATCAATGGCGACCACAAACTCTCTTCACCACCACCACCACCATTCCTCTTCTTACCAAAACCACCGCCTCAATCTCCATTCCCAATCTCACTTTGCTCCCACTTCTCTCTCCCTCAAACAACCCTCTTCTGCCGCAACATTCTCGCTCATCTGCTCCTCTGCTTCATCTTCCTCCTCCTCCGCCGCCGTATCCGCCGTTTCAACAACAAACGCCTCCGCCACAACTGCTGTAACTTCTGAAACCGAGACCAAGTTCGACGTTTTGGCTACTCATCTCGTCAATCAAAACTTCCGACAAGCCGACGAGGAGACACGGAGATTACTCATTCAGATAGCCGGAGAATCCGCCGTGAAACGCGGTTACGTTTTCTTCTCCGAGGTGAAATCAATATCCACCGAAGATCTCCAAGCTATTGACAATCTATGGACTCAACACAGCGACGGGAGATTCGGATACAGCGTACAACGCAAAATCTGGTTAAAAGTGAAGAAAGATTTCACAAGATTCTTCATTAAAGTTGAATGGATGAAGCTTCTTGATACAGAGGTTGTTCAATACAATTACAGAGCTTTCCCTGACGAATTCAAGTGGGAGCTTAACGATGAAACGCCTTTAGGACACTTACCGCTCACAAACGCGTTGAGAGGAACGCAGCTTCTGAAATGCGTTTTAAGCCATCCCGCGTTTGCGATGGATGATGATGACGTTGAAGAAGCAGAAGAAGGGGTAAACAGAGGTACCGGAGCTAAGGAACAGAAAGGAGGAGACAAGAGACTATTTAAAACTGATTACAGCTTCTAATGTCTTTCTTCTTTTTTCTTTTTTTTTCTGATATTATTAATGTGAAAGTATAAATGAATCTCTGTAATCAATCATCAATTAAATTGGGTCTTCTTTCTTTTCAATGACGGTTTCATTGGGATTATGGATGTATGAATACAGTCGAAAACATTGGTTAATGAATAAAAACCAAAAGTCTTTCTTGGTTGTTAATCAATGTGAAAATTCTTTAGTTCTTGCAGATCTTAAGATCATGAAACTAATGTATTCATAATCAAGATAGAACAAATCTGAAACAACTTAACTACACCTGTCCAGAAAGGTCTTCTCTTGTGTTGTATCCTGTTTTGCTGATTTGGGAAAAGAGAGATGATGAATGAATACAAAGTTGGGATTTTTTGGCTCTGTGCAAGAAAGCTGCACCTCAATGTGTGACAAAGATCTAATGAATACGTTGATGCCTCTGTAGCCTTGTAGTTAATTCTCAATGTAGGCCACACACGTTACAGTTGATGTAGACAGATGCTTTTCTGTCTTTCTGTGGTACTAAATGAATAAACGTTGCCATATGCATATGTAAAATATATTGATGTATATATCAAACATATATTTTCTTTCACGATGAGAAAATTCCATGATCAGAGTTCTAAATAGCATTCTAAAACCGCTAAAAGTGGCAGAAAAAATTATGGCACAAGTCTTAGTAGTTAATTAATACTGAATAGTTTCTAGGCACATGGGCAAAGTCGTCGGGTGTATTGGTGAGAACCGTCACAGGAAAGCATTGATTGTGTCCGGGTATACAAGCACGCGCCAGGATACTGAAAACCAAGAGAATAAACACAGACATATAGCACCACTCAGTTTGTGATCAAAATTCAAAAGTTGAGTCAGGAGAAGCGATGTAAATGAAATGTTTCACTAATGATTGATTCAAAGAAGAAGAAGAAAGATGGAATACCAAATCTCTGGGCGCATCATCGACAACTTCAGCAGGTTGGTCAGCTCCTGCACTTGCTAAGCATGAGCCTTTGCAGGTCAAATATCTTTGCATACTGAACAACCAAAGAAGAAGAACAAACAAAAACACCAAATTGCGAGTTTTTAATCCATATATAAAATCTCTGAAACATGATGGTTGGCTTAAAAGATGACTCAGGTAAAAGAGTTGCTTAAGAAATAACTTACACGTCACATTGATTGAGTAGTGTAAGTTTATTCATCACACATAACTGTCTACGTGACTTGCAAACTGCATCGCATGAATCTCCTTGCCTGGGAAACCCATCGAATAAAGAGTCTAAGAATATGGTCTCCAAAAGAGCATATCTATGCAATTCAAACCGGGAGAGCAGTGAAGGGTGCTTTACCTTCCGACAATAACATCAATGCCAAGAAGTCTTGTTTCAACTTGTGTAAGATTCGCTCCTGAATTCAGTTATTTGATGCATTTGAGATAGGGTATTTCCACATTTAAACGATATATTTGAAAGGAAAAAGTAAGCTATTGAGGCTAACCTGAAGCATTTGATGTCAGAGAAAAACAATGGTGAAACTTGCTATGATAAGCATTTTCATGAACCTGCAAGTTTCAGTAAAAAAAAGGTTTACGTCTCACTGTTTAAAGCTATCCATAATGATTATTATCCAGGTTCATTACACTTTCAATAGCATTCCATCATTTTCAGATTCCACACTAAATTGCTCCACATCATGACATAGCTTCAAGAAACTCGCCAAGAAAAGAACAAGTAAAACCTTTTTTTAACTGAAACAAAAACAGTACATTGCTTACCACACTCTCAGAGTTATGGCGGCATCTCCCAGCACAAAAATCAAATACAGTCTTGTAAGTCCCTGCTAAAGAGGAAAAATTGGTTATCTTGCAAATGCAAATACATTTACGCGGTTTAAGAATCGAAGCTGCTGTAAAACGAAAAGTTACCTGATATAGACGGCTTTGCAACTTTTACCTTAATTACCTTCTCAAGAACCGTCTGCAGATGATAGATAGATAGATACTCATGAGCACCAAAAAAAAAAAATGAAGCAAGAACAGAGAAAAATCTGAACTAAATAAAAAACGAAACAAAACTAAAGGTTTCATAGAGTACCCGAGACGGATTTAAGCAGCAAGAAACGCAAAATTCATAAGAGTTGCAGCATTGTGAGAGAAGGTTGCATCCACTTGAAACCAAAACCACAAAACAAAGAAAGTCTGATTAAGAACACATTAGTCTAAAAAACCAAATAAGTTTTTGATCAAAGTATGATACTCTTAAATAATGACTCACTGACAAGAGAATCTTTCTCCTTTCCATGGACAACAACGAGTTCGAGATTCCAATGACAGAGCATCACACACATTGCCTGCAATGACAGAGATTCATGCTTTTTATAAAATCTTTCTCACCCAATCTCTGTGAAAAGAGATTAAATGTTTCAAGAAAATGGGTGACCTTCATCATCGGAGATCAAATATCTTCCTTGGACAGTTGTTCTGCAACTCCGCTCTTCTAAAAATCCGATATCCTTCCTACAAATTCAATCGAAATCTTATGGAAATTAATCAAGTGAAGCAAAACAGGGATAGGCGAAATATAGGAACAAAGCTATTACCCAAAATTAATCACCTAATTGCAGAAATTCTCAGCGGAACTAAGAATCCGATGAGTTGTAGAAGAGCGAGGAACAGACTAAACCCAGATGTGGACATTTTTGTCGGAGAAAGAATGAATCTTTCGACCAAATTACGCTCCGACTCCGACCGCTTCAACGCCTTCAAAAAAAAAATTCCCTTCAGTAGTAAAATGCGCATTGATTGTTTTCAGATCAAATTGAATGTTTATGAATTAATTTCGGTCGTTGAATTGGGGAAAATCCGCGTGCAGAAAACCGGTTTCGGTTTCGTTCCGGTTTCGTTCCGGTTAATCTCCCACCACTCAAGAAAGCAATGTGCTTAGCACACGCACACAGATTATAAGTTACATACATTAACGGCTTTCGAGTCTTTCATTGTTGGTTCTGCAAAATCATTCTTGAGAAAGAATCTCTGAATATCAAAAGAAGGGAAAACAGAGAAATTGAGATTGTTTTGATATATGAAAACATGTATTGTGATTCATAAACAAACATTAAAAATCAAATTTGTTCCAAGTCTGAATTGGGTCATCACATTGCCACTGTAAGCTTGCTCTTTCTCCATGCCCAATAGTTAGCTCTTATAGGATCAACACGACCAAGAATGGTACACACCGAGTTGGCCAAGTTAGTATCTGGTTCTTCATTAGCTAGAGCTCTCACTGAGTCTCTATGCTCGTTGGTTGGTCTCAAGCCGTCGCATAGAAGATCCAATAGGGTGCTCAGAGCGAATCCTTGGAAGCAATCTGTGCGGGAGAGAACATTCAAACAGACTGAGGAAACACTTGGATCACTAATCCAGGATTCTTTGTTGTCTTTGTAAAGAGCTTTCAGGTATCGCCATGAGCTCTCATTGGCTGGATTGGCTAAAACCGCTTTGATTGTGTAGCTGACTTCAGATTCTCTCATGGCTTCTAGACCTCCCAACAAAGGAGATCGAGTAATAATGTAATACCTCTGCAAGATTAAGGGAAAGAGGTTATTCAAGAAGAAGAAGGTGAAAGAATTGGTAATGATAGATTTGAGAAACAGAACCCAGTGCGTGTATTGATTAATCATATTACCTGATTCCATGCAGAATTGTTAAAGACGTCAGCTTCAAGGAGCTCGTGACAGTAATCGAGCTCATCTTCCCATCCTCCTAATGCCCGTAGTGTCCACTGCAAGATTGTTTCCAAACATCAATAGAAAGAAAAAAATAATAATACATAAAGTGAGTGTTTAAGCAAGGTTTGAGATCACAAACCTGCCTATGCGACCAAGCATGATAATGTTTGGCGTCAAGTGAAAGTACTCTCCGGGTAAAGTCGAGTTCTCTCCCTGCAACCTCAGGACCCAGTTTCTCAGCAACCCATCGCCGATGATGCCTAGAGAAAAGCAAAAAGATTAGAGGAGAACCATGGATCATCACACTCAAAGCAAACAACCAAGGGTTGACTCTGTTTAAGAAGCAGATAATGTGACACCAAAAACTCTACAATGTGTAAAAGAACAAAGTTTGATCTCAAATACACAGAACATGCAATATGGAACATAGCATCCAAATTTTGATGATTCCCACAAACGCAAAAACGTGGTCATCAGTCAACTTCACGGTATAAACACTAGTCATAGATAAAGAAAACTTTAAGGAGGAAAAAAAGGTATTAATTTTACCACAACTGGTAGTTCTTGGAGTTATCCTGAGCAATGCGTTCGATGAACTCGAGTTCTTCATACAAGTCGTGATTAAGGGCCTCAAGTACTAGGCGCCTGAAATGCCACACCTTCAAAATTGAAGATGATTTATGAAATTGAAAGTTGAAAGCTCAATAGCTAGTGATCATCAGAAATTCAACTAATTTTCTCTAATCAGTTCGTTTTGCAATACAGAAACTACAAATTCCCTCGGCTAAACCCAAATACAGATCCTAAAAAGCATAGAAGAATGATTACTGTGTAGTTCCCGGAGTTTAAGCGAAGCGTTGCTTCCGTGAGTCGTAGTGCGCGAGGAGATCGCTCGTCGGAGACGTAAATCGCACGGAAGTAATCCATAGTCTCGCGGAAATCTTCCTTGTAGGCGATTGGAACCACTGGATTCGGCCCATCGTCCTGAGTCAACGGGACCACGTCTGACCACGTACCGTCGTTGAAATCCATCTCTCGACTCCGTCACTCTTCTCGATCTCTCTGAGGAAGAAGAAAACTCATGCGCTTATCAAAATGGGCCTTTTTAGCTCGGTCTAGGCCCAAACTTGTTAATTAAACGATATTTTCTTTTTGGAATCACGATTTACAGTATTTTTATTTTTGTTTTTGACTTTTTGTTATCGAGTTTTTGACTTTTTCTATTCAAAGTGTCTGGTGATTAAGCAGCATGTAAGGTAAAGTTAAGCATATTGGTGGGTACGTAAACCGAAAAATTGAAATTTGTACTTTCCCTTTCACATGATCGGTTATTAGAGACCAACAATATGAGCTAGCTGGATAGATACAAAAGATGTTATTACTAACAGGAGAAAACAAAAGTAAATAAAGACATGCGTAGTCTTCTGGGTTGTGAGATCTTTAGGCTGCAACGCTCTGATCACTTCCTTTTTCACACGTTCCATCAAAATCAACTGTTAAAAAGAAAAAAAAAGGGTGATAATAGATTCAAACGTGGCTTAAAAGTATGTAAAATGATTAAGGAAAAACATTTAATAAATCTCACTTCTTCATATAGAGTCAGCTATAAATCCCGTTTATATTGAGCTGCACCCTCGTGCATCATCTTGATTTTCAAACAGTGTAAGACACCTGCATGACAACGCAAGCAACACACATATAAGACAAGCTCAACATTGTCAAAAATATGTTCTAATGAAATCAATCTATGTGGTCATAAAAAACCAAGATATTTGGTCGTACCGTTTTTGTCATTTTATATTAATAGAATGTTTTAAAATTTTATCAAAATTATATTATATCAGCCTCCATTTGCAGCAATATAAATGAGCTATAACAACATATATTACAACAGTTTTAAGGAGCTATAACTACATATATTATTGCATTTATAAAACGCTATGATATAAAAATATATAATAGGGTAACTCAAACTGCTATCAGGTGATCCTATTATATCTCCGGCTGATATATCGTTTATAAATGAGCTATTATAACCTTTTAATAGCTGTTTTTGTGTGCTATCAATGCTCATTTTTCTTGTAGTGTTACGTCTAATCTAATCAAAAAGGATAAAATTAGGTTAGAAAGTTTTAAAACTTAAAACCATGTAAAATACTAGTAATGTTGGTCATATAATTTAACTTTATTTATAAATACATCAGCATAAGATTACGTCTAAATTCTAATATAGGGAAAGGTAATACAATAATGAGGATACTTAGCGCTCAACAGTCATCAACTTACTTAAAGCTCGAAAGAAGCGAGATCGAGGCACAAACCAGACGGCAGCTAAAAGCACGCACAATCTAATATCTATAAATCGGAGAGGATCGGACAACAATGTCAACAAAGGAGGTTGAATTGAAACGGGAGTCGGGCCGGCCTGGCCCAATACGTATCAAGCTGCATGGCCCTGTGATGATCTTGGCTAGATCAGATTATGAAAAAATTAATCTAAATTCAAAAGAAATTTCATAAAATAGAAAACCTCACCTCTTTACGAAGAGGCGGCAGCATATCCGCAAACTCTTTAGCCATTTCTCTTTAAAATACGCTGATGCAGTTACATGGGAATTAATAGAGTCAAATCAAAAATTTGGTGGTCAAAATTTTAACAGAAACTAAAAGATTTGGTCGTACTCGGTTCTAAAAGATACTAAAAGATTTGGTCGTAAAACAATGAGAAAGAGCAATATATACCACAGCCCATGGAATTTGATAAGTTAAGCTCTGCCTCGACTTATCAATCTCTCAAGTCATTACAACAATAGTTAACTTAAAAAAGATACAAAGTCGAACACACTTTATATAAAACAGAGAATATCATATCTTGTTTAGCTTGTCTATTGATTTTTGAAGAGCATTCATCTTCCTATTGTGTTTCCACGCTAACCAATTATTCACCAACATAGTAACCTTATAAGATTCCAAGCAAATCTAAGGGAGAGATTCTTTCTACAACATTACTTAGGGTTTATCGATCAGTTTAAGGAAGACTAACCAATTCGCGATAGAGACACACCTGAACGATGCGAAAGCGATATAAATATGAGTAAAGAAAATACAACAAGGAACTTGCTTGGGAAGGAAGGAAGACGAACAAAGGGTGAAGCTTTTCTTATTTATTCCGTTTGCTATTCTATTACGAAAAAAAAAGAAAAAAAAGTATCAAAGAGGGGTTAATTGCAGAAAGTTTGACAAAATTCTTATAAATATAAATTCTTTTACCTAGCTCAAGTTCTGATTTGTCTTCAGCAAAGGGTTGAAATCTTTTCTTCTTGTGAATCCTTTGAATTCTCTGGTCCTGAAAACTTGGGAACCGATTATATTTTCCTTCTCCTCTTCTTCTCTAGTGAGTAAATTCAGCTCTTTCTTTAAGACACTGTCATTGAAAGCTGGTGTGATAGCTTCATTAATCTCATCAAAAGTTTGTTGTTGGTCATTCAGTGTATCGATCAGCTGAGGGACAGTTGTTCTGCAAGAAATATATCAAGGGATTAACTCATCATGGCACAATCTGGAAACTTAGATACTTTCAAGTCAGAAGCTTACAATGTTTTCAATGCTTCTTTCATATCATTTTCCCCCTTCTTAATGATGCAGTTGTGTCAAGCATGGCAATAACGTTCTCAACGGTTGTGAGGAGTTTGATTAGTAATTGAATAAGAGAAATCAAGAAAAAATTGATCATAAAAATGATATTTCAACTCTATGTGTCTTCTTTTATATGTTTCTTTAAATGTAACTCATCAACATTTTCCCTGGAAAAAAAAAATATCAAATCAAAAAGTTTTGGAAAGAGAATACTTTAATCTTATAGACACTAGTTACGGTGTTAACTTTGTAATTTTAGTATTGTAAATTAAAAGATTTCAGAAAAAATATAGTACATTGTAAAATTTTGTTAACTTTGTAATTATTATATTATTTATTATTCTTTCATTTTTGAGTAACAATGACATTTTATAACAATTAACAAATCTAACTAATTTTCAAACTAATCGAAATTTGATAATTATTTGATAACTTACCATATCCTTAAGCCTATCCAATGCGTTTGATTTCTGTAAGTTGTGACATTTTTCTTGGCAAACTGTTCACTTCTATAAGAAAAACATTGCCCCTTGGTTTTAATCTCAAAAAATGGACAGTTTTGGCATTCCTTCAACTAATAGAATGAGAAGATTATGTTATATATACTCATGAAACTATTATTGTCATTCATAAAAGTGTAAGCTGGAAAAAATAAACCACTACACTATGCATGAATTTTGTTGATATTTTAATCTATGCAAAAAATTATTTAGAAATAAAAATAATAATTTAGCTAATCTTTTTATATCAGAGAAAATAAGTTTAATCGAAATGAATTGAACAGAAATAATATTAAACAATTTAAATCAATACGATTTAACAAAAATGATATTAAATCAACGTGATCTAAATCTGATTTAACTTTAATTACTCTTTTTTATATTATCAAATACCAAAATTAAAATTAAAATTAGATATTGAAAACAATGTATTAGGAGCAACAACCAAAATGTTATAAAAATATCTAAGAAATGTGAGAATCAAGAATTTTGCATTCATTGTAATCAGCCAAACTAAGCATTATCACTAGATATATTTCTCAAAAAGTATTGTGAATTTGTGATAATGTCATCAAAATTGCCAATCTAAATTTTGTTTCTTACATACTAGGAAAGAGTAATGTTTTTATTTGTTGCAAAAAATGTGTTTATTTAAATTAACACAGCATGAGAAAAATTTAAGCACATTCTTTAATAATTGTACCAAAGAAATCTACTGTAAATTAATAAATGGTAGTAGTAGACTGTTTAGCCAATCTCATTAAATTACCGTAATTAATTAAGAAAGGAAAAAGAAGAAAATGTTGCTGTGAAATCAAAGCAAAAAAAGGTCGTGTGAGAAAATACGAGCGCACTTGCGAACAACGACGACCCACTGATTCAGTCTCTCATCTCTGAATATTCCTTGTTCAATTTCTGCAATTCAGAGCAAGGGATTAGTGAATTCCCTCTGCAACCCGAGTTTTGGATCTGTGTGGGAAGAGATAATAATACGTCTTGTGGCTGAAGGGGAATGTTTTGATAAGCTGATCATTTAGGTCGATTGAGGTTAGTTTGATCGATCTACTAACGAATTTGATATTTTTGCAATGAACCCACAAGTCTTCTAATGGCGGCTTGAGATCCATGTTTGGGTTTTTGAGATCTATTATTGAGATTTTATTCAGCGATTGAGATCTGATTGTGGGGTTTAGATTGTGGTGATGTGAGAATCTATGTTTAAGTTCATATCGCTTGATTGATTTGATTTTAGCTCAAATTCCAGTTAAAGTTGGTATCTTATTGCGATCATCATGATTTGTTGTTGTTGTTTATTAGGCTTTGGCTCAGTCTGGAAATTGTCAGATTGGGAAAGAAAAATGAAGAACGGGATAGCTGAGTGCAGTGTATGTCATTCAAAATTGGTCTCTCCCGGTAGCAAAACTATTTCAAGGGCTTATGACGACCACAAGATTAGGGTCTCCTCTAAACAACGTGTCCTCAATGTCCTTTTGGTTGTAGGTGATTGCATGCTTGTTGGTCTACAGGTAATAATCGTCTCATTCCGATTTTAGCTAAGAAAACTTGAGTTACAAAATTATTATGAGAGCTGCATTTCATGGTTTCCATGACATTTCCTTTGTTGGACCATCTGCTTTTGAATCCTGTTGGACAACTATATGCATACCAGCCTTGTTCTTTTTCCTCTCAGCTCATCATTTCTTGTGTAAATCACTTTAAAAGTTACATACTTTTCCTTTCCAGCCTGTCTTGGTGTACATGTCTAAGGTGGATGGGAAGTTCAACTTCAGCCCTATTAGCGTTAACTTCTTGACAGAAATCGCAAAAGTTATGTTTGCAATCGTGATGCTTTTAATCCAGGTATGTGAGTCTCATTTCTTTTTGTGGGACATTTAAGTTATACTCTAGTATCTACGACTGTTTGCTAGATGTTTCTTCTGCATTAAAAGATGAAAAATACTAACAACTTTGCTCCTTTTTCGTTGTTGGTGGAAGTACTGATGTTGATTAACGGGTAGTGTGAATGTGAAAAAGATCCCATTCAGTTCTGTGCATAAAGAGAATTCCTTGATTTTCGAATTGTTACCCATTTTCTTGAGTCTCGGATTGTCTATTAATACTCACATGTTTGTGTTTAAATTGTAGGCTAGGCACCAAAAAGTTGGAGAAAAGCCTCTTCTATCTCTTTCCACATTTGTCCAGGTACCTCTTTTTTGTCAATTAAAGAGGTCTAGTTTGCAAAGCTACTGTACTAGATTTGTGGCACGGAATATTATTATCAAATCTGAAGCTAGCTTCTTCACTAACCATATCTCATCTACGTATCACCTTCTTTTTCATACAATTCATTAGGTTTTGTAGACTTTAGTAATCTGGTGAAGAGTTACGGGTTGGTATGTCAATGCACGGTTGTTTGAAATGTGACCAGTAGATATATATACAATATTTGAGTTTTCTTGTAACTTTTTTTTTCCTGCTAAACTTAAAAGTTTCTGAGTTCTTGGTTGACTATTTAGAATGTAGATTGCATTGACATGAGTTCTTTTTTTCAGGCAGCTCGAAACAATGTGCTTCTTGCTGTTCCAGCCCTGTTGTATGCAATTAATAACTATCTGAAGTTCACAATGCAGGTATAGCCACTTGTCAACTTTCATTGTGGCATCCTTAAGTTTAATTAAGCTGGTGAAATGTAGTGAGGTCTATTGTTCGACGTTTTGGCTTTATAGCAAGAGCATGTCATGTGGTGTTCTATCTATTCCAGTTTTGTTGATCCTATATTATTCTTACTTTCCATCTTTCCACGTTAGATACTACTGAAGCGTACCTTAATCAGATAATGGAATTTACCATTTTCTAAGGCGAAGTTTATACACCTCTCTTTTTTTCCTTATCTTCTTTTTCCCTAAGACAAGGCGGTCATTGCGTTTAGTCATGTTGCCTTTGAGTCGGCCAGCTGTTTACATAATTGTTAAATTATGTATTGCACTGGATTTATTTACCTGTCCTTCTCAGTTTGTACTATTTGGTTCTATCTTTCATTCTTTCATGTTTTCTTTTTTTTTTAATTTTCATACAATAATGAAAGTTTCTGATGTACCAGCTATATTTCAATCCTGCTACTGTGAAGATGCTTAGCAATTTAAAGGTTCTGGTCATTGCTGTTCTATTAAAGATGATAATGAAGCGGCGGTTTTCCATCATACAGGTCAGATTCAGTCTTTTTGATTATATGTATGCTTTCAGTATCAGACAATATTATTGTGGAACTTTGTGTGTAACCTTCCTTTCATAGTTACCTCTTATTCTTTATTGGATTTTATATGTTTCCATATTCATATTGCTGAAATGCTGCTTATCTTTAATTTTCTTATAGTGGGAGGCACTTGCTCTGTTGCTGATAGGGATTAGTGTAAATCAACTGCGTTCTCTTCCTGAAGGTGTTACTGCCATTGGAATTCCTCTTGCTACGGGTGCATATGTCTGTACCGTTATCTTTGTAAGTATCTTTTTCCCGTGCTTATATTTGCTCATATTGAAGTATGGAAGTGGTTCTATTCACATAATCTGACTTCCTGTGCTTCCCTGGTTGTGCATTATGAAAAGGTTGTAATTCATGCTAGTGGCTAATTTGAAAATTCACATGCAGGTTACTGTCCCGTCAATGGCATCTGTGTTCAACGAGTATGCTCTAAAGAGTCAGTATGACACAAGCATCTATCTTCAGGTTAGATTTCTGATGCATTTTATTTTTCATTTTGTATCAGGGAAATGATATGCTTGTAGTAACATGGAAGCTTTTGGTGATTGGTTACTTGTAACCCTTGGAAATGATATGATTTGTGTTGTTAAAGGAATGAAATTAGCCACTTTACAATTGTCTTAAACTCCTCTAAACTTGTTGCTCTGTAGAAGCAAAGAACCTTGGATCGTTGAACCCGTTTTATTTTCTGGTCTAGTTAGCTCTGTTATCACTAGTATCAGCTTAGAGTACATAGCTCAAGTTCTTAGTCATGTCAAATTCAAGGATCATGGTCTTTTACTTATGTGTTGTCTTCTTCTTTTGACCTTTCTTTTGTGTATGTTTATCTCATTGAATCATTTTTTCTGTTACAGAATTTATTTCTCTACGGTTATGGTGCGATATTCAACTTTCTTGGAATATTAGGAACAGTTATATATAAAGGTATATGCATTCTACTTTAAAAGTGGCAAAAAAGTAATACGTTTTAAGCACCATAATAGTAGCTCTTGAAAATCATGTTAGGTAATCCTTAAAACTTCAAGATGCATTGCTGAGCAATTTACCATGATATTGACAGGTCCTGACAGCTTTGACATCCTACAAGGACATTCTAGGGCTACCATGTTTCTGATACTGAACAACGCAGCACAAGGGATTCTATCCTCCTTTTTCTTCAAATATGCTGGTATTTTGACTAAGTTTTATTAGATTCATTTAATTTAATTTATGAATTAGCTTGTTTGAGTCTATATGCTTTTCTAACATATCCGAAAATTGTGGATTGTGCTATATATATACTCAAGGGAATTGTTCTTACAGCAAGATTGTTATCATGGATATTTAGTTGTCTTTATATTTGATGCTTGCAGATACAATCTTGAAGAAATATTCGTCGACAGTTGCCACAATATTTACCGGCATAGCATCTGCAGCACTCTTTGGACATGTTATAACCATGAACTTCCTTCTTGGAATTTCTATCGTTTTCATTTCAATGCACCAGGTAAATACATATGAACCGTTGACTCAAGTTTACATAAAAATCTTTTCCATCTAATTTAGTTTTGACTCATTTATGCATATAGTTCTTTTCACCACTTGCCAAAGCGAGAGATGAGCAACAACAGAACGGAAACCTAGAATTAAGCAGTGCAAAGGATACTCACAGGTTAGTGTCAGTTTTACATACATCTTTATCATTAACTGTGTTTATCAAATCTTCTTTAGACATGTTTAATAAGTGGAAAGTTATGTAACAGATACATGCGTAGTGTGTATACCATTTAACTTCTTTTCCTTCTCTATTATTTTCTTCAGGGCTAATAATGACTCATTCATCAACATGGCAGCAGGAGCAAATGAAGAGGTGACGAATAAATTTGTGAAGGCAGTTCTTGTATTTGCCCCAACTTAAGTTGATATTAATATTTATTGTCTTTTTGTCTCTGTGTCTGTTCAGGCTAGTCATCGGGGTGAATCAGACGACAGAACCCCGCTTCTTCCCAGATGAGAAGTTTCTTAAGAGTAGGTAACAATATCTCTCCAAACTTCATCATATTACCTTTCAAGCTCCCAAATATGATCATCTGGATAGATCTTACCAAAGCAAGCTCCAGAAACAACCTATGTTTCAGAGTGTAAAGTTACTCCAGTAATTCCCAAGTGTTATTAATATGGAGAATCGTCTACTTTTACACCTTGTCACTGCAGGATTTTTGTTCTGAAGAATTCGTTTGGCCGACAATATTCTAGAATTTGGGGGTTTTCTAGTCACATACTAGCAGAACAGAGGATACAGTGAAGCAAACTTCATGAAACCAACTCTTACTTCTCTCAAGAGTCCGTTTAAGTTCGTTGAAGAACCTCACAAGTCTGAAGCTGTATTGTTTTAAGATAGATTGAACAAACTTGTTAAGTGATTTATGTATTTTGGATATATAGTATTGTATTCTTTGATTTTTGCAAAATATCAGGTCACTTTTTTGCTCTTGTTTCTCTTGTTATACATTACTCTCACCGTTGGGTTCTTATATACGTATAAAGCATATTTTTTCAGCAAGTGATTTTAGTCAAACCGGCCCTATGCGAGAAGCATTTCTTAATCCAGTGTTTTGAATGACTCATTCCTCTGAAATATGTCGAATCAGTAACTAAAATTGCAAGACCTGTTATGATGAATATTCCTTTCAAGATTTTATCTTTATAAGTATTCCATGAAGAGAAAAAAACAATGATTTAGGAAAAAGAGAGAAAAAAAATCCCAAAAGAACAAACCAGATATTGTGTGGGTTTTAAACAATGATCAGTAGTAATTTCCTCTGGCTGCGTTGTTGGCTTTAAGTGAACGCAACATGGTCTTTGAGGACTTAACCCAAATAATACTGAACATATCATCCATAACCACATTCACACGCCGGTCTAACTCTTCTATCTCCAAACCGTAAGCAATTGACATCTGTCTTGCATCTTGAGCACCTGCATAAGAAAATACAAATTATATATATATATAGCACACATCCACCACATATTAAACCGGGATCTAATACGAATTGAACAAACCCGTCTCTTAACACGTCATAGGTTTTTTTTTGTCGGCTTCAATAGGTAATACTAATACATGGACAATGCACAAATTATTATTGGAAATTTAGATTTGTTTTACATAATAGGAAAACCTAATATATTGTTATAAGCAACTCTATGTGTCTTCTTTTATATGTTTCTTAAATGTAGTTGATTTTGAAAACTCATGATAAGTAAAAATAAGTGTACTGGAAATGTTTAACTGATTATTGAGCTCATCAACATTTTCCCTCAAAAAAAAATATCAAATCAAAAAGTTTTGGAAAGAGAGAAAACTTTAATCTTATAGATACTAGTTACGGTGTTAACTTTGTAATTTTAGTATTGTAAATTAAAAGATTTTGGAAAAAAACATAGTACATTGTAAAATTTTGTTAACTTTGTAATTTTTATATTATTTTTTCACTTCTGAGTAACAATGACATTTCATAATAATTAATAAAACTAACTAATTTTTAAACTAATCGAAATTTGATCATCATTTGATAACTTACCTTATCCTTGATCATATCCATATTGGGTTTGATTTCCTTAAATTGTGACATTTTTCTTGGCAAATTGTTCAC
Source organism: Cardamine occulta (assembly GCA_028015245.1). NCBI lineage: Eukaryota > Viridiplantae > Streptophyta > Magnoliopsida > Brassicales > Brassicaceae > Cardamine > Cardamine occulta. Next base: position 16,839,942 of record CM051379.1, on the reverse strand, counting down.
TTCTCTAAGAAAAACATTGCCTCTTGGTTTTAATCTAAAAATACGGATATGATTCAATTTTGGTTTTCCTTCGACTAATAGAATGAGAAGATTATGTTATATACACTTATGGAACTATTATTGTCTTTCATAAAAGTGTAAGCTGGAAAAAATAAACCACCACACTATGCATAATTTTTGTTGATATTTTATTTTAACCTATGCAAAAATTTATTTAGAAATAAAAATAATAATTTAGCTAATCTTTTTATATCAGAGAAAATAAGTTTCATCAAAAAGTATTCCTTTCAAGATTGTATCTGAAAACTTTACAAGTATTCCATGAAGAGAAAAAACAATGATATAAAAGAAAGAGAGAAAAAATCCCAAAAGAACAAACCAGATATAGAATATAGATTTTATAAGAATAAACACTCCACCAAACAATTGAAAAGACACAACAGATCACTACTCATCCACCTTAATAAACATATACATCGCAACTGACAAAAAGACACTTAAGAACACATTTATATGATACGGCAACATATGAAACAGAAACCAATCTCCCATTATTATTATTACACAGAAGAATCAAGTTTCCTGGACTGGAACAGCTGCTGCTGTTGATGACCTCAACAATGGTTGAAGAGCTTTTACCACAATGCTCATGTTCGGCCTAAACTCTGATTCGTATTGCACACACAACGCTGCAACTGCCGCAAGCTGAAACACAATGATATGAAAAAATGAGAAAACCCATTTCATGTTTAGCTTCAAACGTGGTTTCACAGGTTAGAGATGAAGCTTTTACCTTTGCAACAGCTTTAGGAGGATATTCTCCTTTCAGTTTTGGATCAACACATTGCTTCACTTTGTCTTCACTTAGCCTTGGAGTAGCCTGAAGTTATAATGGCACAGAAATTTTATGCCAAGAACAATCAGTAAATTCCAAAGTAAAATTATTCTCACAGACTAAAGAAAATGGTTTTAGTACTTACCCAAGTGACAAGACTTTGTTGACCACGAGGCATCGTATGATCAACAGGTTTCCTACCAGTCAAGAGCTCCAAAAGCACTACACCAAAACTATAAACATCACTCTTCTGTGTCAGCTGACCAGTCATCGCATACCTGCAACAACAAAACTGTAAAGTTACAATCTTTTATTTCCTCAAGAATAGTGTGATCAATTCTTGTTTCAGAAGCATTCATTACTCTGGTGCGTGGTAACCAAAGGTTCCCAAAACTCTTGTAGAATGAAGACGAGCAGCCATATCAGGAGATTGATTGGATAGATTAAAATCAGCTATCTTGGCTTTAAAATCTTCAAAGAGAAGCACATTGCTAGATCGAATATCTCTGTGTATTACCGCAGGTTGAACTTTCTCATGTAAGTATTCAAGTCCTCTAGCTGCATCAACTGCTATCCTCACCCGTTGGGTCCAATCAAGTGTTGGACCTGGTTGTGCTCCTTGGACTCCTTTTCTCCCGTGTAAGATGTCATGTAAAGATCCCATTGTAGCAAACTCATATGCAAGAATACGGAAATTCCCTTCAACACAATAACCAAATAGCTGAACAAAATTATCATGCTTCAGTTTCGAAACCCTTGAGACCTGAGTCAAGAACTCAACACTTGATTCAGGTTCAGCTGAATTATCAAGCTTCTTCACCGCCACTGCTTTCTCATCTTTCAAGGTTGCATAATAGGCTCTTCCATATGATCCTTCACCAATCAATGCCTTTGATCCAAAATTATCAGTCTTATCTTTCAGCTCATCCAATGAGATTGCAGGCACATCAATAGATGGAGGCTCCTTCAAAGCATCCGGCTTCAAAGCAACCGGTTGTTTTTTATTGTGATACCCTTCAATAACAACAAAACAAAAACCGAAAAAGATCTGTTACTAGCAAGAATGATGAAGTCATGGCCAAGAAATCATAACAACTAGTTTGAACAAAAGAGCAGTACCATAATCATTATGGTGGTTAGGGCTTCTCAGGTGTTCATTGTCAGAAGAGTGGTAAGGCTCTTCAACGTGGCAAGCACAGCACAACCACCTACGCATCTTTCCTCTTTTGCCTATATAGAGATCGTCTACAGCTCTTGGTTTATCCAGCCTAACAAAGTGAGCTGGTGAACGATCGTTCGTCTGCAATGTCATTATCATCATCATCATCATCATCAACATCATTGCAAAACGAATCAACTCTAAAAATGATTTGTCACTAATTACAACATATATTTACCAATCAATACAGAGCTTAAGGAAGTGATCTCAAATTTGAGTGTAGCTTAACATTTCTAAGGATTAACATATTGAGATTCCAAATATGATATAACAATCTACATCCCCATTAAGCTATGGATTGTGATGCGCATTGATTCGAGATTCAGCCTAAAGTTAAGACCTTTACACAAACCCAAGAATGCTTAATTTGGAAATAAGAGACAGATTCGAAAGATAAAAATTAAAGCTTTTTCCAATTATATGATTCTTACCACCGGACCACGACGATGATAATCAGAATCCATCGGAAACATACCAAAAACGTGAGAAAGATGGATCTAAGAATATTTGGCAAAGAAATGAGAAGGAAGAGACGAAAAGAGTTGGTTTGACTCTTGGAGAAAATTGGGAAACCCAAAGAACTCAAAACAACTCGAAACTCTCAAAAAGAATTTAAAAACAGAGATAAAAAGAAATTTAAAAAAAAAAAAAACAGCTAAGAGAATGTGTCAAAAGCAAAGAGAGACAGAGAGGAATGATCAAGAATAGACATATATTCCCAAAAAGAAAAAAAGAAAAAAAAAACCAAATTTAGAGATTATAATAATAAATTAAAGACAAGTGAATTTACCTGTAAAGAGAAGTCGTATAATGAAAGAATAAAGAGAAGCAACTTATATCTCTAAGTCTACCAAAAGATTGGTTATATTGTTGTGTTTAATTTTGGGTTAGAGAAGAGATTGAAGAGAGAAACTAAACAGACGTGGGGAAATGAACCTCTTTGACAGTAAAGCTTTGAGCAAAGACAGAGATGATATAAATGGAGGAGACAGAGAAGCAAACGCGCTTTAGGAAAAATCTTTGGGTCGACGAAGATATTTCTCTTTATTTAATTAATGGTACAGTACTACTTCTTTCTCTCTTAGTTTGCTTTATGTCAACATCATTTTTCCATGGTCTTGTCTTTTTTTATCTTCTGGATAAACCACACATTCTATTTTTTTTTTCCTTCTCTTCTTTTGCGCGTCTTTTTTTTCTTTAATTTTTTTTCCTTTCACACTTTGACCTAATTTGGTCAACTGTTTCTTTCTGATTCTGATATTCAAAACGAAAAACAAAAAATGTTAAGAACATTCTTCTAAAGTTATTTTTTTTAATATGTTAAGTTAATTTCTTAAAGTAGTCCAAAACTACAACTGAATAAAAAATGTTAAAAATGTTTGAATATTTTTAAATTAAAATATATATTAAGAAACTAAATCTTCTAAACGAAAGTTACTTTTGAGACTTTGACGTCAAAAAAATAATACTCTCTCCGTTTCAAAATATAAGACGTTTTAGAAGTAATATAAGATGTTTTGAAAATATAAGATGTTTTCACATTTATATGTATTTTTTTATTTTATTAAATATTATATGACCAATAATAATTTATAATTGACTAAATTATTTTTGTTTATATATATTAAGTAATACTTTTTAAAAATAAAAGTAATTTTTAATATATTTGTTTTAAACCAAAATTTTTTATATTTTAAAACGGATGGAGTATAAATCTTCGATGTTCAATTTCTTGATATATTAATGATATGTTCACTGAAATTACAAAAGTCACAATTGTTTGTTTACGTTTCCCTTATACATTTTTCACAGTGAACTAAAGATTTCAAACACTTTATATTAAATTATTTTATTGATGTCGAATGCAAATGTCAAAAAAAAAAACTAACGTAGAAGAAGAGCGTCGGTGTGTGACCGGCGATCAATTTGGCGGTGACGCCGGCGAGGTTTTAGAGAGATAAGACAACAAACTAATATTTCTTGGTGGAGAATGCCGTTGCAACCCATAAATGCCCAAAGAGACCCACAAAAGCCCTAAATAATACTTTTTAAAAAATATATTTTTCGATTATGAACTGAAGAAAAAAAGAAAAAAAAAATTGGTTCTCTTCATTAAACGTACCGTTTTTATAATGCAATAGTAGCAATGTTGCTATTTTGCCTTTCTAATCCTATTATACCGTTCTAACTTCAGTTTAGACAAAAAAAAAAAAATTTCTACTCGCATGGTTTTCTCGTCAGTGCAGGCAAAGTACACAAATCTGTGGACTAACAACCATCACAGGGCAATAACTCGCACGCATGGGCAAATTGTTTTTATTTTTAAATCACTTGACGAAAGAAAACTTTAGAGATGAAAGAAGAGCTCGGGAGCTTGAGCAAGAGCTTAGGAGGATTCTGCAATCATCTTCAAACCAGCTGCGTTGCCTTCAATCACTCTCTCCTCCGTCGTCCCATCTCTCTCGGTCTCTTCCTCTCTTAATTTCCTTGATTCCATGTCTTTTGGTACAGTCTCCTTCGAGGAGCTCTTAAGTCATTGTAATCAGATTTACAAAATAAACCAAGAGGATCTTCTGCATCTCCAGGACCGCCTCACATACTTTGGCTATGTTCCTGGTACTGGTACTCTTCTTTCCCTTTTCGATTTGAAGTTGCGATATCGACTGTATTCTTTGATTTTATCTGTTTGGACTTAGAAATTGAGATTGATGAATCTGACTTTGGAGCATTTGGTCATGAGGATTCAAAGCATTCAGATGATGATTTGGAGCTGCAACACGCACTTCTCTATGTATCTTTTTATCCATTCACTGGGGAATCTTACTTTCTTCTGCTGCTGCAGTCTCAATTTCGGTTTCTTCTCAACAATAAATAGAAGAAAAGAGAGGAATAGTAATGAGTTTCAGTTTCAAGGAGATGATGAAGAAGAAGACTTTGATTGGACTTGGCTTGGGACAGACCCTCTCTCTTCTATGTACTTCTAATGCCTTTACATCATCTGAGCTAGCCAGAAAAGGTTTTAAAGTTTTTCCTTTTTGGTATATCTTTTATCTATGCTCTAAGGTTCGATCACACAGATTCATGATCTGCATGAAAAAGTCTTCATCAATTGTTTACACAGGTTTTGATTTGGTTTATATACATTGGTGGATTTACAAAATTTTGAAATCTTTTAGGAATAAATGCTCCAACATCACAATCATTCCTCGGTTATATGTTACTGGTAATCATCTATGGAGGTATCATGGTTTACCGAAGACCAACAATTAAGGTAGTATTGAAATTTCTCTTCTTGGAAACTTTCGTATATTGACTAGCAAGTATATTGATCATATCTTGAATTGCAAAAAAATTTGTAGGCAAAATGGTATCACTATTTACTCCTTGCTTTAGTTGACGTCGAGGCTAATTTTCTTGGTGAGTGTTGTTCTTATTGACATAATAATCTTCTTTTGTCCTTGGTCTTTGGCTTGAAGTCTTGTTTTTCTAATTTTAATCCATGGTTGATTAACTAACAAATCTATGTACCAGAAGACTTAAAACATTTAGAGTAGTATATTATTACACTGTTTTAATAACAAGTGTTAAAATCATTTTTAAGAACTATGAACCATCTTAATTCAATTCTCTTTAAAACTGATTCTTGGCTTTTTTTTTTCCCTGATAAACTAATCCGATTTTGGAAATATGTTACTTTCCTGATGTATTTGTTGTGAAAGTAATATATTATTGGTTTTTCAGTGGTGAAGGCGTATCAGCACACATCAATGACAAGTGTGATGCTACTGGACTGTTGGGCTATCCCTTGCGTCATGGTCTTGACTTGGGTTTTTCTGAAAACTAAATACAGATTGATGAAGATCAGTGGTGTGGTTATTTGTAGTATTTTGTGATGTTCATGCAGGCGATCGAGCTGGTAATAGTTTATTTTGTTTTTACCATGGCTTCAATCATCACATGCCTGCTTGGTAAACACTCTCATGTAGTCCCAAGAAACTCGATTTAAGCATGTTTATGGTCGCTTTCAGGTGGAAGTAATCCTGTCAAGGGAGATTTTCTTGTATTAGCTGGAGCAAGAGCCACCTTATATGCTGTTAGTAATACTAGCGAGGTAAGAAAGTCTTCAGTCACATACTCATAAAGTAGATAATGTTCTTAAGAAAGAATGGAAATTAGTCTACTTGTTCCCTATTCCTCTGTTATAGGTATTCCTTGTGAAGAATGCAGACAGAATTGAGGTCATGTCTTTTATGGGCCTTTTCGGCGCAATTATTGGTGCCATTCAGATGTATCCTTGAAACAAACAAGGCTAAGAAGTTTTATCTTTCTCAAAACTTATATGATCATTTTCAGCTGTGATGCTATCAAAGAGTATATTCCTTGACTTGTTCATCGAAGCATATTTGAACGTGGTGCACTCAAAGCTATTCACTGGTCAACTGAGACTGTAAGTTTCCCTTTCGAACTCTGCAACCCAAGGGATTTTTCTAGACTTAAAGTCTAGACACTTTTATGGTTTCAGGTCTTACCTTACCTTGGAATCGGAATCGGGATATTTGTGTTTTACTCATTACTCACAGTCTTACTCAGGGTATGAAACAAAACACAAAATCATATGATCAAAACTCTCTTCACTCTTTGTTTGTTTTCATGCCAATGTCTCTGAAACTGTAACATCTTCTGCAACCTGACCCCTCAGACTAATGGTTCAACAATGTTCACCCTCTCGTTGCTCACATCAGACATGTGGGCCGTTTTGATCCGCACGTTTGATTACCACGAGAAGATCTGCTCACAATTTGTATATCAAACATGAGGAAACTCTTACATTTTCTATCTGTAGAAACCAGCTGATGAGATCAAATGGTCAATGTACGTGTATGTTAATGTCAGGTTGATTGGCTCTACTTCTTGGCATTTGCTACTACAGCTACTGGACTGATCATATACTCACTGTACAGTCTTTTCTAGTCTTTCTTCAAGTACAATATCAAGTATAGTAAACAATTGATCAATGGACTTATTCTTCACCATTTTTCTCATTTTCGATCTTTCTCAGGAAGGAGAGCAATCAAGAGGAACACATAACTGGAGAAGTGGTTGACGAGGAGGCCGTGGGGAGGAAGTTGTTAGATGAGGATGATGTGCCATGATCCTAATTACAGCAGTTTTTGTCAATGTTATTAACTGTGAGATATATTAGACTATTGCATCCACAGAAAGGAACTTCTGAGTAGAGAAAAGTTTGAAATTTATCTCTAATAATTGGTAACTGTAACGAAAGAAAATAAAGAAATAAAAGAGTTTGATTTGATCTTAATTGTAAAAACAAATAAACATTTACCTTGTCAGAACAACATTGGACTAATTATAGAAGTTACTTCAATCGTATCAACTTCTCTTAATTCTTGGGTTTAATTTATTTTACTTACTACTACGATGTAAGAGGCTGCATCTATACACAGCTCTAGAACAGTCACTGGAGAGCTCATCGTTATGTACACAAACCTCAGAAGCAAAGAACTCGTGTAAGTACCAGACAGGTCCAGTGGCAAACAGCTCCTCTGTTTTACTTGTTTTTGGTTTGGTGACTTTGATCAGTAACAGTTTTTTAACGATATGCATCGTTCAAGTTCTCGTCATGAGACTTCAGTTTCCTTCTGCGTGAACGAGGGAACAGTAGCTGGTGGATCTTCTTCTCTGCTGCCATTTCTATTGTAGCCTGCCACAAACAATGATGAGAGAATCATAAAATATGAATTTGTCCATATGATTCTGCTTCCCAATTGAAACTTATTTTGTATCTTTGTTACCCTGGTTTTAAAAGGGAAACGGTGAGTTTGGACTTCTGCGCCTGCGAAAATTCTAACATCCATACCGAGGCTATCAACACTGATCAGGTTAGCTTCCTGTATGAGTTTGCCATAAAGTAGCAAGACTGGCGTAAGTAAGAATTCCGCGTAAGTAAAACCAGAACAGAAACAGAGCGATTGGTTTTAGTGATTACACATATTCCCGATTGTATAAAGAGATTCAGATAAAAATACCTCTGCATGAAGACCCTTCTTTTTTACAAAGAGCTTTTGAGGGCAATGCTGGATTTAATACCTCTCTTGTTGAAGCGATCTATGATTTCAGAAGTAGAGTGTACTAGGATATCTGGTTCAGCATCTTGAAAATCTTGCAAACTTATAGAAGACTGAAAATAGTCAAAGAATATAGACATCAGCGCACGGTGAGACCATGGGGAAAAAATGAAACATTTAGAATTTATGTGTAAGTCTATGTTTGCAAAAGCTTTTGTCTTTCATCCAATGACCTGACATTTATCCAAGGGGAAATTGCAAAAGAGGATAGATTGTGGCAAAAACATACCTCTGCTCCATAGAGAGATATAAGCTCTATTCCCACAATCTCTAATCTATATAGACTTGAACTCATGTCGATGTTATCGTCACGCCTGGAACTAGTGCTTGGATTATCATCACCTGATGATTTATCCAAAGGATGAAAAATACATAAGTGTCATATTTAAAAAATGGGTACAAAGTCAAGAAGAGCATTTTGAGGCGAAGAAACTATGAAGGGACCCTTGAAGCTCCCAGCTATAGTCATCTCTATCTTCCGACAGAAATAATCTTCTTATATAGGATTCCTCGTCAAGGAAAGCGAAAGCATCCGAGTATAGATACACCATTGTATGGATAGTCCATTTGTCTGTCATAGTCCACACTGATGGCCTGCATGATTGTAAAGACAAGAAATACCAACTCAGCTACATAGTCAATGCAGTTCAAGACCACTATGTTTCAAATCTAATGCTTATCTGCAATACTAGCGGGGGGATAAATCCATATTTCAATAACTGTTAATATTTTGTAACACTAGCAAAGTATATAAATATCGTCTTCTCCTAAAAATCTATCTAAATTAAGTAACAAATACAAACGTATTTTAACCAACAAAAAAAAAACAAATACAAAAGTTACACTTCTTACCTTAATTAAACTAAGCTTTAACTGATTGGAGGGAAAAGAAAGAAGAAGAAAACAAAACTAAGCTTAAAATGTCAACGGTTGGTAGTGGCAACTAAAATACACTTTTCCCTGATATGGTTGTATTTGTATCTTTATCAATTAACCGGAGAAATCTTACCTACTTCTGCACCTGTGGTTTAAGTTTTGGTTTCTTGTCAACAAATTGAAGAAAAGAGAAGAATGGTAATGAGTTTCAGTTTCAAGGAGATGGAGAAGAAGAAGACTTTGATTGGACTTGGCTTGGGACAGATCCTCTCTCTTCTATGTACTTCTAATGCCTTTACATCATCTGAGCTCGCCAGAAAAGGTTTTAAAGTTTTTCCTTTTTGATGTATCTTTTATCTATGCTCTAAGGTTCGATCACACAGATTCATGATCTGCATGAAAAAGTCTTCATCAATCGTTTACACAGGTTTTGATTTGGTTTATATACATTGGTGGATTTACAAGATTTTGAAATCTTTTAGGAATAAATGCTCCAACATCACAATCATTCCTCGGTTATATGTTACTGGTAATCATCTATGGAGGTATCATGGTTTACCGAAGACCAACAGTTAAGGTAGTATTGAAATTTCTCTTCTTGGAAACTTTCGTATATTGACTAGCAAGTATATTGATCATATCTTGAATTGCAAAAACATTTGTAGGCAAAATGGTATCACTATTTACTTCTTGCTTTAGTTGACGTCGAGGCTAATTTTCTTGGTGAGTGTTGTTCTTATTGACATAATAGTCTTCTTTTGTCCTTGGTCTTTGGCTTGAAATCTTGAACAATCTAATGCGATTTTAGAGAGTATGCTCTTAGAAATGTATATACTTGCATCACATTTTGGTTCCTATTTTAGTTTACCAACCTGCACTATGATGAAATATATTTACAGTGGTGAAGGCGAACCAGTACACATCATTAACGAGTATCATGCTACTGGATTGTTGGGCGATTCCTTGCGTTTTGGTCTTGACTTGGCTTTTCCTGAAAACTAAATACAGATTGATGAAGATCATTGGTGTGGTTATATGTATCATTGGTGTTGTCATGGTAGTATTTTCTGACGTTCATGCAGGAAGCCAAGCAGGTAAACCGAAGAAACTGATTCGTTACTTGAGCGCGAGTAAAACTCAATGAAGCATATATAGTATGATGGTGGCTTTTATTTCTTAGGTGGAAGTAATCCTATCAAAGGAGATTTTCTTGTTCTAGCTGGAGCAACCTTATATGCTATCAGTAATACTAGCGAGGTAACCAAGTATTTGCAAAATGCTTCATAACCCAATAAAAAGGTAAAGTAACAAAGTACTATTGGAATTTAGTTTTCCTTGTTCCTTTTGTTATAGGAGTTCCTTGTGAAGAATGCAGACACAGTTGAGCTTTTGACCTTCTTGGGATTTTTTGGAGCCATTATTAGTGTCATTCAGATGTATCCTTTAGACCAAGAAAAAAAAGCTATGACTTGTTATGTTTCTTTCTTAGACTTTTATATATGCACATTCTCCTTCAAGTTCCTTGACTTGTTTATAGAGCCATATTTGAACACGGTGAGCTCAAAGCTATTCACTGGTCAGCTGATATTGTAAATAGCCCTTTCCCTTTACCTTTCAGTCTTTGGAAACCAATTTAATACTTTTCTTTTGATCGTTTCTTCGGGTTTTCGAGGTTTCAGGTTTTTCCTTTCCTTAGATTCGCATGCACTGTGTTTCTATTCTACACATTACTCCCAGTTGTACTCAAGGTAGTATGATCAAATTAAACTCTCATTTTTTCATGCCATTGCTTCTGAGACGTTTAACATCTTTTGAGATATGATCTTCTCAGACCAATGGTACAACAATGTTCACCCTTTCGTTACTGACATCAGACATGTGGGCGGTTTTGATCCGCATTTTCGCATACCACGAGAAGGTTATATAGCTCACAGTTGCTTTGTGTATATCTAACACCAGAAAACTCTAACATTACAGTTTGTATACTTAAAAACTACGGATGAGATCAAGTGGTTTTGTATGTATTTTATAATGTCAGGTGGATTGGCTCTACTATTTAGCATTTGCTACAACAAGCATTGGACTGATCATATACTCAATGTAGAGTTTTTTCCTAATATTACTTCATCTCCAATATTTGTTGGAGCATTCATGGCTTCATCAACAACAGTACTAAATAATCCATGGTTTACTTGATATCCTCAGGA
>CM051379.1:16803559-16828559 GCA_028015245.1 Cardamine occulta | reverse complement strand
AGGAGACAGATGAGGAGGAGCAGAGGAAGCTGTTCGATGAGGAGGATGGTGAAAGTGAAACACTTGGACAAAGCCTTATTGTTGCTTCTACTGAAACCCTAACCAAAGGGTTTTGAGATATTGTAGATTTTTTTTTCCCGACGCAAACAAAAAGTAAAGAAGGAAAGAAATAAACTTTGGGCGGGGTAAAGAAGTTTTAACATAAAAGTATTTCTAATTTTAATTGAACAATAATGTATGTAACTAAAAATCTCTCATAGATGAATGATTTGCAAAAAAAAAACATAAAAATATAATTCAGCAACATATTATTTAATGCATTAATTTCAAATTAATTTGTTGAATAACAGTTAATATCTTGACTTGTTTTTCTAATTTTAATCCATGGTTGATTAACTAACAAATCTATGTACCAGAAGACTTAAAACATTTAGAGTAGTATATTATTACACTGTTTTAATAACAAGTGTTAACTGTGAGATATATTAGACTATTGCATCCAGCAAAACAGAAAGGAACTTCTGAGTAGAGAAAAGTTTGAAATGTATCTCTAATAATTGGTAACTGTAACGAAAGAAAATTAAGAAATAAAAGAGTTTTATTTGATCTTAATTGTAAAAACAAATAAACATTTACCTTGTCAGAACAACATTGGACTAATTATAGAAGTTACTTCGATCGTATCAACTTCTCTTAATTCTTGGGTTTAATTTATTTTACTTACTACTACGATGTAAGAGGCTGCATCTATACACAGCTCTAGAACAGTCACTTGAGAGCTCATCGTTATGTACACAAACCTCAGAGAAAAGAACTCGTGTAAGTACCAGACAGGTCCAGTGGCAAACAGCTCCTTTCTGTTTTACTTGTTTTTGGTTTGGTGACTTTGATCAGTAACAGTTTCTTAACGATATGCATCGTTCAAGCTCTCATCATGAGACTTCAGTTTCCTTCTGCGTGAACGAGGGAACAGTAGCTGGTGGATCTTCTTCTCTGCTGCCATTTCTGTTGTAGCCTGCCACAAACAATGATGAGAGAATCATAAAATATGAATTTGTCCATATGATTCTGCTTCCTAATAAACTTATTTTGTATCTTTGTTACCCTGGTTTTAAAAGGGAAACGGTGAGTTTGGACTTCTGCGCCTGCGAAAATTCTAACATCCATACCGAGGCTATCAACACTGATCAGGTTAGCTTCCTGCATGAGTTTGCCATAAAGTAGCAAGACTGGCGTAAGTAAGAATTCCGCGTAAGTAAAACCAGAACAGAAACAGAGTGATTGGTTTTAGTGATTACACATATTCCCGATTATATAAAGAGATTCAGATAAAAATACCTCTGCATGAAGACCCTTCTTTTTACAAAGAGCTTTGAGGGCAATGCTGGAGTTAATACCTCTCTTGTTGAAGCGATCTATGATTTCAGAAGTAGAGTGTACTAGGATATCTGGTTCAGCATCTTGAAAATCTTGCAAACTTATAGAAGACTGAAAATAGTCAAAGAATATAGACATCAGCGCACGGTGAGACCATGGGGAAAAAATGAAATATTTAGAATTTATGTGTAAGTCTATGTTTGCAAAAGCTTTTGTCTTTCATCCAATGACCTGACATTTATCCAAGGGGAAATTGCAAAAGAGGATAGATTGTGGCAAAAACATACCTCTGCTCCATAGAGAGATATAAGCTCTATTCCCACAATCTCTAATCTATATAGACTTGAACTCATGTCGATGTTATCGCCACGCCTGGAACTAGTGCTTGGATTATCATCACCTGATGATTTATCCAAAGGATGAAAAATACATAAGTGTCATATTTAAAAAATCGGTACAAAGTCAAGAAGAGCACTTTGAGGCGAAGAAACTATGAAAGGACCTTGAAGCTCCCAGCTATAGTCATCTCTATCTTCCGACAGAAATAGTCTTCTTATATAGGATTCCTCGTCAAGGAAAGCGGGACGAAGGCATCCGAGTATGGATACACCATTGGATGGATAGTCCATTTGTCTGTCATAGTCCACACTGATGGCCTGCATGATTGCAAAGACAAGAGATACCAACTCAACTACATAGTCAATGCAGTTCAAGACCACTATGTTTCAAATCTAATGCTTATCTGCAATACTAGAGGGTTCTAAGTTTACTGACAGAAACAAATGATTGAATTCTTCATTTTTATTAGGTTTTTCATCATCCCATTGCAAAAACTGTAAGGATATATAATTTATATAACCTTCGACAGGTGTTTGGCAAAATAAATAGGATGAACCCCGTTGGAGGTGTCAGGCATTCCCCAATCCACCGGAATATCTCTAGCTTCAGAATCCATAATCTACTCAAAATTTCAAAGTAAAACAGAAAAGGGTATTAATAAGACAAGAGACTTGAAATGTTTTTGAAGAAAACTAAGAAGAGAGTACAACAGCTTCAAGGTACCTCGAAATAATGGTCATCAAAAATAATTTGGTCAAGATTACCAATGTCCGAAATGTTATATTCCTCATGGAGCCGTGTGTTTTCGTATCGCGGGACATCCATTCCAAAAAAGGCTTTCTACAAGTATGGAATGAAAACTCAGATTGATATGTGCTTATGCTAAAATAAGAAACAATGTATAATCAACTATGTACATATGAGATTCTACTTGATCAATGACACGCTTACCACTGGATTACTAGCTCCAGGATCTTCCAAGATGTTCTCGTCATCAGGAATTTCGAAAAATATATCTATATTAGAAAAGAAAACACACACGAAGAAGTCAGAGCTGGTGAGAAAGAAACAAAGTGATCTATAGATATTAAGATATCGAGCGAAAAATTTAAGACTAACCTCCATAATCGTCAATGACATACTTAAATTCAGACCATGAATTATGATCGTGTGGTTCACAGTGAATTGCTCCAGGAAATACCAGCACAGCACTTCTGTTAGCCTACAATTAAACAAGAAAAAGCATGTTCATGCAAAGCCAAAATATCAAAACTTCACACTGTTCTAGTTGATACGAGAGTCAATAGTCATGTTTTATATTGTTTCGCAGCTACAAACCTCGACCGTAGTCCTTGCTACTTCAGAAGCAGAGAGTTTAGTCTCCTGAACTCTTTTGGATGGCTTCAAATCTTCTAGAGGATGATAGCCGTAGAAAGATGAATCAGGAACCGAGTCAGAATAATCAGCAGCAACTGAAACTTTTGTGAGGCCAAGGTCATGGCCACCGGATGAAACATGAAATGCTGATCCAAAAAAAGGAATCTTGCATCTGGAACTGAATAAGGGAACACACAATACCAGTCAGAAGGATTATAAAGATATAAAAACTTCAGTCAAATTCACTCCAAAATCAGAAGAATGGAGTAAACACATCAGAGATAAGTAAGATAATCAAGTAAGAGACAAATTCGCAATTTTCATAGACACAAAATGGATTCAAATACATACATTTCATTGTTGACTAATACCTTAAAACAGAGAGATTAGCAGAGCCACATCCATCAATTACACGATTTCTTGTGATTCCGTTTCTTTTGTAAGGCATGGAGGAAGAGAACTCATCTGTGTAAGATTGATGGCAATGAGATGGACCTAAATGAAGACATACATACCAAAAATGCTCAATGCTCCAACATTACTGAATAAATTGGAAAAAATATCACAAAAGATGAAGTAAAGGAAGAGACTTGAGAGTTAATTAACTAACAATCAGATTTAGAGATCTCTAATAACGACATCAACATCTAATTTCCCCAACAACAAAAAAAAAATAATTAAAAAAAAAACAAAACTTGACACAGAAATAATTTTCCCAGGTCTGGTTAGATTCAAAAGAAGAGAAAAACGGATTAATTTCAGGCTAAACGATTGGGGAAATAAAAAGCTAAACCCAACAAGAGAAGATTAATTAAACAATTTGAAACGAGATAAAACCCAGAAACCGAAAAACAAATTGCGATCGAGCAATAGAAGCAGTTCGATTAAATTCAAACCAAAAAGAATCTCCGAAATGTTAATTTTCGCCATTAATGATAAAATGGTTAATTAATTCGTATAACAGAGCCATGCACTATTACCACCATCATCTTCAGATTAGTCAATGAAGAATACAGAGGAAACAAAATGAAGAGAGATCTCGAAAAGTTGGTGAGATACCGAGGGAAAAAGAAGAAGCAGCTGCGATCACCATTGATTACAAACACAAACAGAGCGACCGGATCGGAGAAGGTGAAATCTTAGCTGCTGTGAAATGTCAAAGTAGCTGATCGTTCGTTGGGGAATCTTCGTGTCCGCCGTATTCTTCGCCGTTGCTGATCACGTTTTTGTTTGGTGTTCTTATGTTTACTGTCGCATCTATTAAATTTTGCCAGAGACTTCAGAAACTTTCAGCTTTTTTTATTATTATTTTTATTGTTTTGTATTGTTTCCTTTTTTGTCTTCATGGAAATATTGATATTTTTTTGCTTTTATCTATTTGGGTCAGATCATGGGAGGAAAGTTGTTGTGGTTGGTATTTTTCTTATGAAATCTCAAAATTCATTATCTTTTTTTTTTTCTATCGAAATGAATAAAATGATGGATGGATATTCCTTTGATTCTTTATTTTAATGCTGATAAAAAATTTCTTGACTCACAGACGACCAATTGTGACTTGTGAGTTTTTTTTGTGACTTGTGACTTTGTGAGTTATATTTCGGTTTTGCTGGTTTTGTTTGGTATGCTCTGGTTTAGTGAACCGATTTCATTGGCGATGTTACCAGCAATTTCCACGTTTCTATTTTTCTTTTTCCTTTTGTAAAATTTTTCTTCTCTTTCAGTTTCAGACGTCGCCGATATCATTTAGATATCATGAAAATTCTTACGATGGTCAGTCATTATTTATTATCACATCGATCGGTAATACGTGGGAAGCAAAATGATTATATATTCTATATGTTAAACTATTTTGATTTTTAATACCAAAAAAACAAGAAGTTTATCATTCCACAGTTTGATAGTTTTTCAGATATTCTGCAGTTTTCTTTTGACTTTTCGTGGATTGTTAAAAAAGTTATCATTCCATTCCACCTCACAGTTTTATAAGTTATCATTCCTCAGTTTTACATTAAGCAAATACACACATTAAAAGACTTTTTATTGTTACGTGTGGAGAAAATGTATTACAGAGAAGATGTATAATATCAAAATACATATGTATATAGCAAAACCCGAGTGAATGTTGTGCCTCTCTCTTTACCCGTTACAAATTTCCTAACAAAACTCAAATCGGTCGAGAATTATTTTTTGCAAAACAAAAAAGCAAAATGAATGATAAAGCCGAGGTATTAATCCAGTCATATGACTAACCAGACCCCAACTTACCTCAACCGACCAAAAAATATACAAATCCAGGTCAAAATGATTGTGTTCTCTTCTTCGATACTTTTACTAGTGTGATAAGTAAAATGGGTAACTGTGATTGGCTTGGATCTTACCGGTAACCTCCACCATAAGGTTGCTGCTGCTGAGGGTTGTAACCACCTTGACCCATCATCAGATTATAGGCACCGGTCATGCCTTGTGGTGCACCAGGAGGAGCCATGCCCATTCCTTGTTGTGGTTGCATCGGGTAGCCTTGACCATACCCGCCCATGTTCATGTTCATGTTCATGCCCATTCCCATGGGATAGTTTTGGTTCATTCCCATAGGATGGTTGTGGTTCATTCCCATGGTCTGGTTTTGGTTCATGCCCATTCCCATGGTCTGGTTTTGGTTCATGCCCATTCCCATGGTCTGGTTTTGGTTCATACCTCCATAGCCACCAACATTCATGCCCATGGGCATGCCTGGGCCTACCATTGAATTCGTCGGAGGTCTCATAGCACCTGCACCTGCACGGCCTAAGCCAGTACCAGATCCCATGGCTTTACCCATGTTGATAGTTGATGTTACTTGTTGTTGTGCAGCTGTTGGTTTCTCTAGCCGTTTCTCTTTCCTGTTGATTGCCTCAAAGTCAACTCCTATATCCGACAACGGATTTGTTTTCGCTGCACAGTAAAAAATAACGATATTAGAAATTTCGTTTTATTAATTAAGATACTGTAAATAGCAAGATCTTGCTTACGTCCAGATATGTTGAAGTTGACCAGCCCTCTGCTTAATGTGTCAGCCCAGATTGTTGATTTTGGTTCAAACTTTTTCTGACTTTGAGGAGCAACAATCTCAATTGCTCCTGTTAAAGGTGTGAGAGATGGTTGAGATGCTGAAGTCCCCAAGGAATTTAGTCCAGCTGGTGCAAACATGTCTCCAATTAAATCCTTATTATCCCCGGGCGCAGCAACAGGTCCAGATTGAGTTCGCTGTGGTATATGGGAAGGGAACCCATGAAGTTGCTGTGTCACACCATGAGCATGCTGTGTCATGAAGTTTCCACCATCAAACTGACCAGCTGGTGCATTGGGTGTAGTAGGGTAAGGAGTTTGCGAGCTTGATGAGGGGGCAGAACCCGGTTGGTGAGGAAAACTCTCACTTGTTGGGTGTGAAGATAGACCAGGAGTATACTGTGGAGGTTGAGAATTTGCTGAACCTGCATAGCCTGGCTGTTGCACGAAGCCTCCATTGTTGAATTGCATACCTCCAGGATGATTTTGCGAATGAGAAACCATGTTATATTGTTGTGAAGCTTGGCCAAACGGAGTTTGTCCTGGCATGTTTGGATCTGTAGGTGTCGCTTGATGATGAAAGCCTTCATAGTTGTTACCGCTGGGAGGAAATTGGGATGTTGGCATTGAGGGATTTGGTTGAGGAAACAGAGAAACTGGCGGTCCAGATGGCGGCAGAATACCGGCAAGAATATCAATTTCACTCTGAGATGTATCAAACTGCTCTTGAGGTAAGACGGATGCGTCCGGTGAAGCTTGCATATTTTGAACGCCAGGTTCAGGATTGGGTACAGCTGAAAATGTTTCCCCAAAACCAAAACTAAGTCCATTCTCAGGATTTGAAGTCGGTGGTATTGGCTGGAAAGGAGCCCCAAAACTCTGATGTTGGCTTAGGTCATCAGTGTCAGCAGAAGTGATGGCTTTGAAAGGAGAGTCACCAAATGGATCATCAAATGGCTGTACAAAGGGGAAAAAAGATAAATAAAGCATGTGGCACAGTTTCTAGTTTAAACCAGTAACATACACCAAATGATACTACTAAAAAACCTTTGAACATAACTGGTTAAGCACAGTATAAATACCTGCGCTGATGACTGAGAAGTAGAAAAAGATGGAGCTGAACCAGTGTTTGCTAGTCCATCGGTTTCAACAAAAGTGGAATCAGATGTTACAATAGCCAACGGGTTTGGTGAAAATACATCTGAAAGAGAGCCAAGCAAATCCATTTCAGCATTATTTGAGGAGGGCGGGGCAGAAGTAGAAACCACTGTTGGTGGGCTAGGTGCAGGAGCCGAAGCTCCAGCTGTAGGTACACATGCTGCTGGAAGAGAAATGACGCATGTTATACAACGCCAACACTTAGATCAGAACATAATCCTATATCTCGAAATAAGGTGCTTTTAACATTTTCTGAAGTATCAAATGCCAGTGAATTCTTATGCTGCTAAGGAGGGTAAAGTAGACAATTGCAAACATGGGCAACTCTGTACGACTGTACCTGAAACTGAACCTCGTGGATCAAATTCATCAAAAGCCTCAACTTGCTGAGGAGGTGATTCGTTAACAATACCAGCAGCTTTGTTTTCCACGCTAATGTTTTCGGCAGGCGGCGAAGCAGCAGCTACTGGAGGAGCAACTTGTGGGGTCTCTCTACCATCCCTTGAATCAAGAATTTTTAATATGATTCATTATTTGAATACAAACCGCTAAAAAGGTACTTCAGAATTTTCAGAGAAGAGAATTGTCACCTTTCGCTGTATACAGGGCTCCGAGATTCACTGACAGCTTCTTCATAACTAGGAGGGTTACCTCCAATATTTTGTTCCGAAAATTTCCGCTCTAGCCCCCCTCTATCAAATCCCAAAAGTAAAAGATAAGCACCGACATTTTTTGCCCACAATACTTATACACACAAAAAAAAAGGAAAATCCAAAATCAGTACACATATGGAAATTACCTCCCATCTTGAGAATGATCATCAGCTCGTACACCACTGCCCCTAAAAGACAAAGAGAAATGTTTCATCACATTTCTGATATGATGCTCAAGACGAGCATTTTTACATCAATGACATCTAAACTTTTATACATCCAGATATTGTTGATTGATCACCTAAAAGGTTTCTCTAATTCTTCACTTCAATTTAAAGAGGGGGCTTAAAAATTAAAAGCTTACCGTGATGAAGATTGGCCATCATCCTCAATAGGCCGTTCCCTGTCTGAGCTCCTACCTCTTGATCCATATTGGTAATTATCAACACTTCTGCTCCTTCCATGGTATTCATCATCCCTGTTACCATCTCTTCCATATCGGTCTTCAGAGTCTCTAGACTGACGATCTCCATCACGACTATTTCTATCATCATCCCTGTAACCATATTCTCTCTCTCTCCCATAACTACTTCGCCCTTCATCTCTGTCTCCATACTGGCCATCGTAATCATATTTGTCCCCATATCCTCCTGACGGCCTATGCATCCCACCTGCTGCTGAGTTATGATACCTGTTGTAACAAAAATTTCAGGTTTGAGGCAATAGTCGCTCATAACGCTGAAGGATTCCACATTCATGACTTTACAAGGAAACATAAACAGCAATTATAAATCCTGGCAAGGCAGCAGTTTTAATCAAACATATGTGCATGAGATTGTCCCATTGGAAAACAGTCTAGCATTTCCAGAAAGTTACTGAGAAGCAGACTTACTTGTCTCTGTTAGCAGCAGCCTTCTCTCTGATCTCCGCTATTCTTTCTTTGTCATTTACCAAAGTCACAAGGCTCTGCGACTTCTTCCTGACATTGCTACCTTGATCTTTACCGCTGGAATCAACATACTGAAAACCAGATAATGTCTGACACATGGAAAAGGGATAAACTCTATCAGTAGAAAATCAACAGCTGAGATACAAAAAAAAAAAAAAAAAAAAAAACCCTCTTGTTGAATACATCCAAAATTAAGTACTAATATGTGGTCATTACCGAAATTTGATATGCACGTTCTTTAATCTCTTCTATGACACGTTCTGATCCATGGCCTACCATGTACTCCAAGACTATCAATGCCTGGAGAGCAGAGAAGAGATAAACCAGTCGGAATTAGTTTTCATTAACCGCCACAGCACTGTAAGCATATTAAATATAAGCTAGGCCTTTAAATTTTTTTTTACCTTATAGACATGCCGCCAATTTTTTCCAGTGTCACTAAGGCGTTTCCATAACACTCCCATGGTCAGCTGGTATTCATGGCTGCATTAAAAAAATAACATATAATTCATCGATCAGATAATATTATGGAAAAGGAGAACATGATAAAGGTATTTGCAATTACTAATTTCTTGAAGCATTTGCGATTTCCGCAAGAAGTGATCCATGCGGACCCCATGATTCATTGCTGGTAGCATCTAGAACCTGAAAAAATAAAAAAACAGAAGTCCAAGAATGAGAGACAAAGAAAACTGAAAAACATATTTGGAAATCTCAACCTAAAACAAGCTTATCTGGTCATATAATTCAACCTTGACAAAAATTATAAACAAAATAGATTGAATCAATCAACAGACCACAAACAACATGCTTAATCCAGGCGTCAGATTATTTTCAATAGAAATAGAGAAGGCAAAACAGTATGCTTTTACCTTCTGTTCTATTCCAGGTACTTTTAGCACTTTCTTGTTGACCCCTCTCTTGCTACAAGAGATTGGATGAAAGATAATATAAGGCATCTTTAATGAAAAACAAATAATCCACACATGGAGTGACAAGATAAAACATTTACAAGAATCCTTACAGATCTCTGACGGTTTGACCAAATGCTTTCTTCATATCCAAATGTGAAACAGTACTTATGACAATGGATGCGCTAACTGCGCTTTATAGCCTGTTTTGAAAAATGTCAAAAAGTATTCAGTGTCAATTGCTTCAAACAAATCGTCAATCACCAAAAATGGTAAAAGAAAGAGCTAATATTAACACAAAAAAATCTTGTAGTTTGAAACAGGATAGAATAATAAAATTGGAAAACATGATAAATTAGGATAATCTCACATTCGAATGTAGGACCACTAAACTAGAGTATAAAGGAAGTTGAACCAAATTAAGCAACCATAACATAAACCTACATCTCACCAACAATATGACATAAAAAGATCAAATCAATGAATCAAACAGAAATCAGCAAAATGACGTAATGTGATCCGATTTTATGTTCAGATTCAACCTAATATACATAATCTAGGCTATAGAAAGATTCACCGCTTAACAAAAATCTCACAATTGAACACCGACCGACAAAATCATCATTAAACACATTTTCGGATTCAAAATGCAGCTTCTACATATCATCAGAAATTGATTTCGCGCCTCGAAATTTCGTTTTTAAAACGATTTGAAATCGATCAAACGAGCAATCCCAGCAGAAACATAAAATGGAAATTTCAGCTGAAAATTCAAAATAAATCACAGATCTAAAAGGAAATCAAAATATCGGAAAGATGAATCTAATCTCACGAACAACAAAATCAATCAAACCTGCTGGGAAAAGGAAATTGGATGGCGGATCTGTGAAGCACAGAAAAAATAAGAAGCAGAAGAAGATGAAGAAATCGAAAGAGATTTGAGGAGAGGAGAGAAACAAGAGAAATCCTTGGAAGCTTTGTGCGATGGTTTCCAAGTTTCTGCGTTAGGCTTGGCACTTTTTTTTTTCCGAGAAAAGAATCACAGCAGCCAAATTTTGGAACGAGAAAATGAAGACAGCGCATTTAACACGCAGAAAATTAAGGACTTCAAAAGATTTTTTTTTCCTTTAGCATCATTCATAATCATAGCTGTTTATTTTTAATTCTCGGTTTATTACTTTGGGCCTTTGGGTGATCGGAAGAATCTATTAAATTTGTTCATTGAATTATAAGTTTAAAACAATTATACATGCACCCCTTTTTCTCAAATGTAAGTTCAATTACTAATTACTAATTACTAATTAATTTGGTTTGACGTGGGCACAACAAAGGGAAAATTATGTCGGACTTGTAATTTTTCAAAGGTCAATATTGACCCTCCCACTATAAGATGGGCTTTATTTAGTGGCAGCCCAACGCCCATTACATGACACGTGTTGAATTTCCATTGGTTCATCATTAAAAAATTCCTTGGGCATCAATCACCTGTTTCGTTCTGGTCGTCCTTGCATCTCCCAACTTATTATTACACGAACAACAGAAGAGAGAACCCTAGATTCTTCTATTGCCTTCCTTCGGCTTCATTTTCTCTGCCACCCCACGAAAACGAATCCGTATATCGTTGAATAGATAAACATCACATCGAGATTTAATTGATCAATTAATCAGCTTCCATGGTGAGTTTCCTCTCTTCGTTTTTTTTTTGCCGCTTTTTTTCTCTTCATTTTTAGGTTAATTTTGGGGTTTTGCGGAATACTTTCTTCCTCGTTGTATGATTGATTGATTTCCATCCATATTAGTATTGATTAAAAACACTTTTTTAATTTAAAAGAACAATTTTCAGCCATCGGTTTTTTCTAGATTTGATCAATCAGGCAAAGATATCTAAATTGTTGAAGTATTAAATTATATTGGCGATAGATTGAATCTGTTCTTGGCATATATTAGTGGCTAAAGGCCTTTGCTTGAACAACTACTTTGACAAGGCTTGAATTTGGACATGTGTGTTTGTTTTAAAGTTATTTCTTCATCACTGCTTATCAAGATCGAATATGTTCTTGCAGTATTCTTATTATTTTTCTTATACAGGCTGGGAGATTACTTGCAAATTTGATTGTGATGGGCAGTGGGATAATTGGTCGTGCTGTCTTTCAAGCCTATCGTCAAGCACTTGCTAGTAAGTTCCAATACTTTTTCCCATCAAGTGGTTTCTTCATGAATTCAATGATAAGGCTTACTTACTCTCTTAGGAAGATTTGTTTTTCAATTCATAGATTGGTTATAAGTCTTTTGTTTATCATAGCTCCTAGATACGTTTTACTACTACTATTAGAAGGGTTTATATGTTTCTTAATAAGATTGCTCTCTTTTACACGAGTATATTGAATCGGTAAGGGTCCTGTATTTGTAATGAAGGAGGCCTATCTTACCCGAGAATCTTTGTTTGCAGATGCATCTAAATCTGGCGTTGCGCAGGAAGCAATGGAGAATGCAGTACGTAAAGCAGGAAAAGCCATCAATGAGCAAGAGGCTAGGCAGATTCTTGGTGTAACCGAGAAGACCTCTTGGGAAGAGATATTACAGGTAAAGCATATATTTTTTTATCACGGTTGATGCTATTCTTGATCTACTTTGAAACTCTGAATCTCTTTACTAAAAAGAGTGGGTCTATATATATGAATGCAGAAATACGACAAACTGTTTGAGAATAACGCGAAAGCAGGGAGCTTTTACCTTCAATCTAAAGTTCATCGAGCCAAAGAATGTCTAGAAGGTGTGTACAGGAGCAAAGCCAACGGTCCACCTAGTTAAGACTTTCAATCTTTTTTTTTTACAGATTCAAAATTCTTGCTCTCAATGTAAAATCAAGACGATATCTCGGTTCTTCGAGATGATGTGAAACTTATAAAACGGTCATAGTTTTCTTCACCCATTAATTAGTAATAACTAAGACAGGCTCGCTCTGGTCAATTGATCAGTTTCGAAGAGCCGCTTTAAACTAGAATGGAGTGTTCTGTGTGTGTTT
This sequence comes from Cardamine occulta, assembly GCA_028015245.1. Taxonomy (NCBI): domain Eukaryota; kingdom Viridiplantae; phylum Streptophyta; class Magnoliopsida; order Brassicales; family Brassicaceae; genus Cardamine; species Cardamine occulta. The sequence continues at coordinate 16,815,725 of CM051379.1, read as the reverse complement.
TGTTTCTGAGAAAAGACTCTGTCAAAGGTTTTGTTTCTGTTTTTGATTTAGATTGCGAACTGATGATCTACAGTTTGTAATGTATATGTAATAATATTACTTCATATATTGAGTGGCCTTGTGTGATGGGTAAAAATACTTGAGAAATATAAATCGCAGCTTTTTATGTATAAGCTAACTGGATCATGTTTTGGGAATCTGATCAGGTTTGGTAGTTTATGGGTTGGTAAATTTTAAGTCGGGTTTGGTCTGAAACAGCTTAGGATAGAACTTTCAGTCTGCAAAGCAACTTGAGCCTGAAGTGTAGTCTCCTAAAGTTGACCCGGAAATGTACGAATTTGCTGTTAGAACACCATTATATTTATAACCGAATTACTGAAATTTGATAGAAATTAGAAACCTGACTTCATTGCAAACAAATTTCATTTCATAATGGTGGATCTATACCGAATAAAATACTATGCACAACAAATAAATTTCGACCCAATTTTGGCAATCCGAATTGAGAAAGCTAGGATGAAAACGTGAAAGGAGATGAGTAATCCTATTGAAATGGAAGCGAAGTGGTTCGTCTTGAGAGAATCGTAGTCGTTGAGATAAATATGACGATCCTTATTTGGTTCACTTCTTGATCTCCTCTTACACTTTTTCTTTATTCCATTTTTTAAAAGAAAACCTGTTGAAACAGAGAGACCAAACTCTGCTTTAGATATATCGTATCGGAAAGCATGAAAGTAATCAAAGAGTTTAGGTTAGATGACGTTGTTTAGCGTAAAACTTACTTGAATAATAGGGAAATTTGGTTGAACTTGGTGAGTCTAATAGTGCATTGGAGGTGGGGGAGAAGCGTAGATGTAGACTGGAGGAGGAGGAGATTTTACGGGAGGTGGTGGAGAGTTGTAGTAGTAGGGTGGTGGTGGAGATTTGACTGGTGGGGGCGGGGAGTGGTAGTAGTACGGTGGTGGAGGAGATTTGACCGGTGGTGGTGGAGAGTGGTAGTAGTATGGTGGTGGAGGAGATTTCACGGGAGGAGGTGGAGAATGGTAATAATATGGTGGTGGTGGAGATTTGACTGGTGGAGGTGGTGAATGGTAGTAATAAGGAGGAGGAGGTGATTTCACTGGAGGAGGTGGTGAATGGTAATAGTATGGTGGTGGTGGAGATTTCACGGGAGGAGGTGGAGAGTGATAAGAGTATGGTGGTGGGGGAGATTTTACTGGTGGGGGTGGTGAATGGTAGTAGTAAGGAGGAGGAGGTGATTTCACTGGTGAAGGTGGTGAATGGTAGTAGTATGGAGGTGGTGGTGATTTGACTGGTGGAGGAGGTGAGTGGTAGTAGTATGGTGGTGGAGGATATTTGACCGGAGGAGGAGGAGAGTGATAGTAGTACGGTGGTGGAGGAGATTTGACTGGTGGTGGGGGAGACTTGTAGTAATACGGTGGTGGGGGAGATTTCACCGGTGGGGGTGGCGAATAATAATAGTACGGTGGTGGTGGAGACTTCACGGGTGGTGGGGGTGAGTGGTAGTAATACGGTGTGGGAGAGTGAGTTGGTGGTGGTGGAGATTTGTATACATAGGTTGGAGTTGGAGGTGGTGGTGATTTGTATACATATGTGGGAGTAGGTGGCGGTGGTGATTTGTAGACGTAAGTCGGCGTTGGTGGTGGCGGTGACTTGTAAACGTATGTCGGAGTTGGTGGTGGCGGAGATTTGTATACGTATGTCGGAGTTGGAGGTGGTGGTGATTTGTATACATATGTGGGAGTAGGTGGCGGTGGTGATTTGTAGACGTAAGTCGGCGTTGGTGGTGGCGGTGACTTGTAAATGTATGTCGGAGTTGGTGGTGGCGGAGATTTGTATACGTATGTCGGAGTTGGAGGTGGTGGTGATTTGTATACATATGTGGGAGTAGGTGGCGGTGGTGATTTGTAGACGTAAGCCGGCGTTGGTGGTGGCGGTGACTTGTAAACGTATGTCGGAGTTGGTGGTGGCGGAGATTTGTATACGTATGTCGGAGTTGGAGGTGGTGGTGACTTGTACACATAAGTCGGGGTAGGAGGTGGTGGTGATTTGTAGACATAAGTTGGGGTTGGAGGAGGTGGAGACTTATAGACATAAGTAGGTGTTGGTGGTGGTGGAGATTTATAGACATAAGTCGGAGTTGGAGGTGGCGGTGACTTATAAACGTATGTCGGAGTTGGAGGTGGTGGGGACTTGTAGACGTAAGTCGGGGTTGGTGGCGGTGGAGACTTGTAGTAGTAAACCGGAGTTGGTGGTGGTGGAGAATTATAGTAGTAAGGCGGATGGTAAGGAGCTGGTTTATGGCATTCCTCATAAGGCTTCTTAGGTGCATAAGCAAAGGACTTAGCGTAAAGCACAACTTCGTACTTAGTCTTTGATTTCACATGAAGCTTAGCTCCTTTGTTACCCATATGGTAACTTGTCGGAATATTACACGGTGAGCCCTTTGGCGGCGCGTGAAGTTTGGCTGTGCATACTTCGCCGCCGTATTTGCGGTAGTTGTATCCTTCGACGGTGATTGCGTATTTACCGTTGATCTTAGTCTTTCCGTACGCTTTGACCGTTTTGTCTCCTGCTTTACAAGTCACTTCCACGACAGCGCCTACAAACAATTTTATTTAAATATTTAGATGTTATCTATAAAACGTTTTTATTTATTTTCTTGGGTCTTAATCTCGCTTTAGTCAATAACAAACTCTGTCTTTTAAAAATAATTAAGTGTAATAACGTTTTCTTTTCTCCGCCAAGATTATGGACATGTTCAGTGCAATATTTCAAAGTATTTAACGTTTAGTAGATATATATAAAAATTAATTTGCAAATTTACCTTTGAGATGCTTCTTGTCATGGGACTTTTTAGGGTAAGTCCAGTCGTAGCATCTATAGCAGTAAACTTTCCCTACGACTTTGAAAACGAGTGGTTTGGGATGTGGATAAGGATGGGGATAAGGGTATGATACCGGCGGCGGAGGAGATGAGTAGTGGTACGGTGGCGAGTATGATTTGGATGGTGGTGGAGGGGATGAGTAGTAGTAAGGCGGAGAGTAAGTTTTTGGTGGTGGTGGAGGTGATTTGTAATAGTATGTAGGAGGGGGAGATTTCACTGGTCGAGGTGGAGAGTGATAGTAGTATGGTGATGGAGGAGACTTTACCGGAGGAGGTGGAGAGTGGTAGTAATATGGTGGAGGAGGAGATTTCACTGGGGGAGGAGGAGAGTGATAGTAGTATGGTGGTGGAGGAGACTTTACCGGAGGAGGTGGAGAGTGATAATAGTATGGTGGAGGAGGAGATTTCACCGGAGGAGGTGGTGAATGATAGTAGTATGGTGGAGGAGGAGACTTCACCGGAGGAGGAGGAGAGTGGTAGTAGTATGGTGGAGGAGGAGATTTCACCGGAGGAGGAGGAGAGTGGTAGTAGTAAGGAGGTGGTGGAGACTTCACCGGAGGAGGAGGAGAGTGGTAGTAGTAAGGAGGTGGTGGAGACTTCACCGGAAGAGGAGGTGAATGGTAATAATAAGGAGGTGGTGGAGACTTCACCGGAGGAGGAGGTGAATGGTAATAATAAGGAGGTGGTGGAGACTTCACCGGAGGAGGAGGTGAATGGTAATAATAAGGAGGTGGTGGAGACTTCACCGGAGGAGGAGGTGAATGGTAATAATAAGGAGGTGGTGGAGACTTCACAGGAGGAGGAGGTGTATGGTAATAATAAGGTGGAGGAGGAGACTTCACCGGAGGAGGTGGTGAGTGGTAGTAGTATGGTGGTGGAGGAGACTTTACCGGAGGAGGTGGAGATTTATATTCATACGGTGGTGGTGGAGATTTTACCGGAGGAGGTGGAGATTTGTATTCATAAGGTGGTGGAGGAGAACTATAGTAATAAGGTTCTGTTGCCAAGGTCAAACCCATGAGTAGTGCCATAACGGCAGCTACCATATGAGTCCGGCCGGCATGACTCCATGTCGGAGTTGCCATTGTTTTTACCGGAAAGTCTCACTGGTGACGAATTATGTCTTTAATAGAAAAGATGTTAATTTCTTTTCTTGGTTAAGAAAAGAGAGAAGTAGAGAAGATGTTTTAGAAGAGATGGTTTGAGTTTCTGCATGGAAAATGGTATGTTTATATAATGAAAGATAGTCGTCGGAGGTGTGCTTCATTATTTAGTAGCCGATTCAACATTTTTATAGTCTTTTGATTGCTTCCTCATGTTTAATTATTAGCTGGCAACTACTCTTTTTTTTTTTTTAAATATACTTATAGAGAACTTGTTTGGAAATTATTCAGCGAGTCAGAAAACTAATCTTCAACCACCCGAAATTTGATTTGATTATTTATACATTCTTTAAACAAACCCTACTTACTATATAGTATAAAGTTTAATAGTACTAGTTAATTAGCTGCTTGTTAACATATGTTAAGCACAATGACGAAATATATAAGTTTAATTTAACGGTTTATATTATCCTAATATATGTATATCAGATAGAACATCTTCAAGTTTCGTGACCAAGTTCAAAAGACGAAATCGAATTTCCATAATTTCGTTACAATGTTACAAATCTTTCGATTTGTTAAGAAAATGGTTATGCAATAAAGTCACCAATTTCCCTCTAATTAATGGATGCGTAACAACGTATTGCCAGAAAGGTAAATTGAAACATAGTAAAATGAATAAATGTCAATGGAAAAGAATAACATAAATAAATATATTTATATATCCCCAGTTCCCCCGTAAGGTCATAACTCATAAGTTACTGATAGTCAAATATATATGCTAAAAATTATAAAGGCAATAATGATCACTAACTAGACAGCCTGTCTATGAAAGATGAAACCGAGTTATAGAAAAATTATAATTACATCGACTGGACCAACTGATGAAGTACGAAAAATTTGGGAATTAAAATTTTATTATGTAAAAGAATAGACATGCGTTGGAAGTTCACTAACCCTTTCTTTGGATGATTTACAACTTCTTTACTTCGTGTATATACCATGCTCTAGAACTATTTTGATTTTAGCCTAAATATTTTAGTTGAGAAAAAAAAAAACAAATAGTAAAATTTGTATGAATAGTTTACACCAATGTGTTTTGTTCTCTCAAGGAGGCCAATTATAAATCCATATTTATTTAGTTGGTATCTAGTACATTAATTTAGATGACAACCAAAAGCAAAAAGGAACATAAAGGCATAATTCATAATATATACTACTACTAGTCTACTAGACGTTGCCAGCATTCACATAACGCAGGTTTGGTTTTCGTGTACGATAAATAATAATTCATGTTTCCACTATATTTCGTGAGTAAAAAGTGCCCTCTTGCCCCCACCTCTTTGATGATTGCCTAACTTGGTTTAAAATTCAAATTTGGTTTTCAATGAACATCTTCGTACAATTGTTACTGGAATTAATCAACCTGATCACTTGAACGTCTCCTTCTATGCATATATAACCATATAAACAAATGACCAAAATAATATATATTTCATCCGTTTTCGAGTTAGAAACGCTTATTATTTTTCTTAAGTACTAGAATTTAATTTAGAAAAAGTAATATGCATGATTATATATTCTGAACCAGCAAATATCTATTAATTTGTCTTTCATTCAAAATTATATAGTATGTAAATAATTTATAATCTAAATCCAAATGAATATCATCAATGTTAAGTGAAAAGTTAATTTAATATTGGCGCATCAAAATAATTTAAAAGGTATAAGATAATGTGTGGGATATTTATGCATGAGCACTGTAACACAATGGATTTAAAGAAAAATAATGTAGCAAAGTCTATACTTCAATCATTAAGCTCGATATATAGACAAATCTTCAACTTAAATAAGGACTTGAATAGTTTTTCAAAAACAAAATGTTAAACACGTATAACTTCACATACTTTATTCAGTTAGCTGCAAAACATACTGTTTCAATAAAGGAGTCAATTACCCCAAGAGAGTGACAACAAATATATCATTAAATAATTAAGATTAAGAAAATATTCACCGAACCCGTTTTAATATGCGATAAAGTAATTAAACACAACGTATCAATATAAAGCAAACCGATATATATATAACCCGTTTTTTTTTTTTTTTTTGGTTACCTTGTTACCTTCAATATCACGTTACAGAGTTTTGTAACCAAGAACTGGTCTGGTCAAAAGCAAGAGATACTGACAGAACGATCTCCTGAGTTTTGCGCACCGCGACATTCATTCTCGATACCTTCAATATCACGTTACAGAGTTTTGTATAGTTTCATTAAAAACCGGAGCGTCAAATTTAAAAGTCTATCCATAAAATAGATATAGATATAATTTGGTATATACCCAAAACTATTACTAATAAGAAAACGTAGTAGTATTTTAAAATGAAAGGTGGCAACAAACATGCCTCGACAAATTGATAAAGAAAATAAATTGGAATTATTGTTGGCGAACGATTTACACATTCCACTTCCACATGCTTCAAAGGTAAAATCATCACATGGCCACGTGTCGGTCAACTTCTCTTGGCTGCAACCGGCTCAACCATTTACTTCCATTTGTTGAATGTTGACTTGACTTTTGTTACCAAAGGTAGGGAAACAAATGTCACCGTAAATGTAACATCCGTTTTGATTTTTTTACTTTTATAATTGATATTATAGAAATTAGAAGTGGAAAATAATTGGCAGAAAAAAAGTGGAGAGTAATTTGGAAGAACTCTGTTATCACTTATCACCCCTTGGAACTTCTTTGTGGAACATAATATATCAATTTGATTGGTCCAATTGCTCTATTTTAAATGACCTTAGATTTTTCAGTCCGATAATATAGTATATTTATATGATAAATAGTAGAGAATATAAATAGTAATAAACAAATCCAACATCTAATAAGAAAATGACACATTAACGGAGTCTAATTAGAGCACCTCCAATGGTGGGAGGAAAGAATTCTTAGGAAAAAGGTTTTACCATTAAAAGATTATAAACTGTATCAGTAAACGTGATTTAAGAAACTTTTTTTAAAAATCGGTTCTTATTTAAGAGGTTTTAGAACCGATTCTTAACAAAGTTTCTTAAATTTATTATTAAAAAATGATAAAAAAACCTTTTATGGGAGTCTAATAGTTGGAGATGGTCTTAACTCCTTGACTAATCTCCACTAACAAAAATGACGCCGTACACTTGTCTAGATACTAAAGAAACGTGACCCGATTGGCCAATGCTTTTATTTATTCTTCACTATTTTTTAGTATATTAAGAAAAGAAAAAACAGATTGATTCGTCTCAGAACTTGTCTTTCTCTAAAAAAAGGTTTTTATATACTTTTGCTTACGAAATAACATTTCACTGCGGGTGTATATTTACCCGTCCCATGTGTTTGGGCGTGTCTACCTGCACTTAAACCATAGTACTTCGTAAACCTTCATGATTTTTCATTTCTATTGATCGTTTTCTTTCAAAATGATACTAGTAACTGTGAGTTGTGAACTTCTAATTGATATGAGATTAAAAAGGTTAGAGAAACCAATTTTAGAGTTTAAACGTTATGTTATGCAGAACATCATCAAATCCTTTTGTATTATGATCTTTAATTATTTCATCTAAAAACTTTCTCACTATACGACTAAAAAAAGTAGTTGTAACGATTTTAAGTAGGCGTACGTTCTATGAATTGACAATATAGACTTGTGGTCTTAAGTTTTTTTTTTCTTTTCATTATACCAAATTTGAACAGTTCTTTTTTGTTTGGGGGTTTGTTATTTGTATTTCCAGTTAAGAAATGTTATATAGCATACCATCTAAATTCTTAACCTGAATGATATCAAATACTAATTGTTATAATTTGATTTTTTTTTTACAGAATTTTGTATTTTGAAATAAATAATGAATATAGAATGGCCATTTGTTGAAGAAAAGAAAGATAAATAATGGATCAACAAGGCAATGCTTGATTTTTTCTAATAATATTATATACAAAGTAACATAAATTAGGTGAACCACCTCATATGATACATTATGTAGCTGGTTATAGGCTTATAGCAGCCATCACCATTCACCACTAGGTCCCATGCACACAATGCACAAATAGGTTTGGTCAAATTTTGAACCAATCAGGCGATCCCAACCCGAATCTCACATTTACATACCCATAATTTTTGGAAGAACAAAATATTTTTGCTATGTAAAGCATCTATAATTAACCATGTTCGAAGTGACCACAGAGATGGAATGAAATGTATAAAAGTGACGAGTGCCTGTGCAAACCGTGGAGGAGGAGGACATTCATACTCGCCTATCAGTTATCATCAAGTCCTTTGAAGGTCCTTAAGATAGTGAAGTTTGGAGATATCTATGAAGATGAGGACATGAACAAAATGATGGAGCAAGTCGAGTAATTTCTTGAGACAATGCAGAGTCTTGAACAACTCATAATACATACACTATGAAACGTCCATTGACGAAGATGTGGAGGAAGTATTAAGCCAATTTCAGATGGCTCTTAGAGAAGGTTTAAGCAAGTGTAAGATTCAAGTAATCTCTGAGAACCTGAACTTGTCATCTACTTAAGCATATTTCCTTTGCATCATGCATCTTTTTACCATCTCAAAGACATGAGTGTGTCTCGGCTTTAAGTTGGTAATAGTATCTACCAACTTAATCTGAAAGTGCTAAAATTGAAATATAATGAATCAATTTTCTAAAATGTAGCATGTGTTGTTTATTACTTGACATTGATATGGTCTAAAATGTCAGATTAAAAACCATGTGAAATAAAGAAGAAAACCCCAAAAATAACTTTCTGGTTATTGCTTCAAATTCTTCACTCTGCCGCCCAACAGCTAACAATTTCAAAGCCATTGCTGGTATTGCGGTAGTCCGAAATGGTCATATCAATCTCAGCCTGTGAACTCATCAAAAATGGCCCGTCCTGAACCACAGGCTCGCCGATAGGTTCCCCTGCAATCAACAAGAACCGCAACGGCCTAGAGCTTGACGTATTCCTCACGCTAACTTTATCCCCTGTTCCAAACACCACAACATTATGTGCTTGTACTGTGGAAGAGTCCGAGGAGCTAAACCCTCCTTCATCGCCTTCTATAACATAGGCCAAGGCGGTCCATGACTTAGGAACGGTCTGGTGGGTTTGAGCTCCTGGCTCGAGAGTAAAGTCAAGGAACATGATTGGTATCTTTGTGTAGAAAGAAGATTTGACTCCCATTGACTCTCCAGCTATAACTTTGACCTTTACTCCATCTTTCTCTGATGTCCGAATCTCTGAACTCGATAATTCTAGGTGTTTTGGCTCGATCCTGTCGAAAGTCAAAGAACACAGATCTTAAAAACATTGAGAAACATGAAGGAACAAGGAATTTTTTTTGAAGAATCTTGTTGTAACATTTTGTGAGTTGAAGGGAGGTTGATCCAAAGTTGTAAGCCATTGTTGACTTCTTCTTTAGGCATTTCAGAATGAATGATTCCTCTTCCTACTGTCATCCATTGCAATAAAACCATAATCAAAAAGGTGAAACAAGAAAGCTTAAGAGGTTTCAATGATTGTCTTTTAAATGTTTTTATGTTTTTCTTCACCTGAACATCTCCTTGATGGATTGTACTGGTGTAACCATTGAAGTCTGCATAGTTAATACCTCCCTGCATAAAGTTAAAACGATTCATGTAAGCAAAAAGAAGCTTTTATTATTGATTAAGGCTTTTGTCAATCTCACCTGCAACATGTATGTAACACTCTCAAATCCTGCACAGAGTTTATATACATCAGAGAAACATTACAGAACAGAGCAAATTTGTATATATGTATAAGAATGAAAATAAATGATTTGACCTCTGTGAGGGTGATCTCTGAATCCACCAGGAGGTGAAACTGATAAAGAAACAGAGCCAAACAGAACAACAACAAAAGGACTGCTTAGATGATCCCATAATAAGTAAAATATCAAAGTCACAATTTTAATGTTACACATTCCGGAAGTAAAAGAACTTTACCGGAAAATTCAATTAGGGAGACGAACGGATCCAATAACTCATGGTCATTCCTGAATTAAAACCCACAAGTTTAAATAAATGAAACTTGAAGGTGAAGCCGTTGGATTTTCATGAGAAATTTGAGAAAGAAAAAAAAAAGAAAACTCACTTAGTGATGCCTTGTCTAATAACAGCACCATCACCTTCATTCTCAACATTTGCAGATATCTTCTTAATGACCTGTCTCGGTGCCATAGTAACGATGATGATGCTGATAACAAAAAAAACTTTTGTAAATGTGATAATATCGGGCATGCGTACATATATTTATATGATTAATACGTATCTAAATGCAGGGAATCGACTTAAATTGGTATGGTCTTATTATTGATGTTAAATCTCAACAGCAAAAACAAAAACAATAAGGAAATATATCCGAAAGTTTAGGAAGTTGAATGGTGCTGTCATTAGTTTTTTAGGATTCTCGTTTCCTTAATGGTTTTGCTTGGAAGTTGTAATGCATTATACCAATTATCATAAATGGAATTGAATTTTTTCTTATTAATGGCTAAAAAGGATAAAATAAATTTGAATCCTGCTGGTCAATATGTTTTAAACTTGTTTGTACGACTAGTTAATTCAGAATTCACCCCCCGCCACAAGGCCCACAATGTACTCCCATATCAACGAAAGCCCAATTGTTTTTTTTTTTTTGGAGAAAACCAAAAAAAAAACCTCAGAAATCGGGCTGTCCCAATAAACCTCAGAATCCGACAGTCACAAATTCGCAGAAACGCTATATTTGAGTAATTTTGATGGAATCTGCTCTAAAACATCTCCATGTGAGTTCCCTCATTTCTTATTCTCATCTTTTGGTGTCGAATTTTAACTATTATCTACCAATTTTGCTAATTAAATTCTGAACATTTCGATATGTGAAAAGACAAAAAACCTTTATACAGTACTTGTTTGCAATTGTTATATTTCTTTTTTTATCTCTTCTAGCTTTTTCTAGAAGTAGATAAATTCTTCTTCAAGTTTTGGAATTATCTAATATTCCCAATGCATTCCAAGAAGATGGATTTTGGTGATTATGGAGATGTGATTAGCAGTTTACAAGAGGCTTTTAGTTGCCATATCTTGTCTTTCCTTCCTATTAAAGAAGTTGCATCCACATCGGTCTCACCAAAAAATTGAAGCATTTGTTTGCTTTTATATCAAATCTTGAGTTTGATGACTCCGTCTATATACATCCAAGAGTTTTATGGACTTTTTGGATAGTCTATTGGCTTTGCAAGTGAATGCTCCATTGAATCCATTGAAGAGATTTCACCTTAAGTGTAAAGATGTTGTTGATTCACCGTGATCTTATATGAATCAACAACATCTTTACATTCAAGGTGAAATCTCTTCAATGAAGCATTCGCTTGCAAAGCCAATACATTATCCATAAAATCTATAAAAAAGTTTGGATGCATATAGATGGAGTCATCAAACTCAAGATTTGTTACAAAAGCAAGCAAATGCTTCCATCTTTTGGTGAGAATTGATGTGGAAACAACTTCTTTAGTAGGTAGGAAGGACAAGATATTGGCAACTAAGGGTCTCTTGTAAACTTAATTACATCTCCATATCAGAATCTTCCAAAGCTTCAAACATATAAGGGTCTCTTATATGAATCAACAACATCTTTACATTCAAGGTGAAATCTCTTCAATGAAGCATTCGCTTGCAAAGCCAATACATTATCCATAAAATCTATAAAAAAGTTTGGATGCATATAGATGGAGTCATCAAACTCAAGATTTGTTACAAAAGCAAGCAAATGCTTCCATCTTTTGGTGAGAATTGATGTGGAAACAACTTCTTTAGTAGGTAGGAAGGACAAGATATTGGCAACTAAGGGTCTCTTGTAAACTTAATTACATCTCCATATCAGAATCTTCCAAAGCTTCAAACTCTTTTTTACAAGATAGATTCTGGTATCTCAGCCATGGATATGTCTCCGGCTACAATTTTTTCTAGTTGGTAAAAGATTTAAACTATCACGCCCATTGATAGCATCCACCTCGGGCTTGTAATCTTCAGTTAATCCGGTGAGAATCTGTTCAATGAGATCCTCATGGTCCAGGGTTTGCCGAGGAGAGCCAGATCATCTGCTTTAGACTTGATGAGA